>JABMIG010000212.1:0-20152 GCA_013187285.1 Cyclotella cryptica | reverse complement strand
CTGTACTGTAGTCTCGGGGTAGACTACATACTTAGCAGTACTGCTTTCCAATCCAATGCATCCATTCCAGGAGAACACATCACTGCAACTCCTGTAGCCATTGGTATTGGTCCTATACTCATCACTCTCTGAGGGACAGTAAATCCACTTCTCTGAGAGAGCTGTGTTGCGGACAGGCTGCTCCTGAGGATTTCTCCTCAGGCTAACTGAGAGAACAAGTACCATTAATTTTCAAATTACTCTCTTTTTCAATTGGTCTAGACCAATTGCTTATGCTTTGGACCGTAGGCCATGTATTATCCGGCACTTGAGGGTATTATCCAGATGGAAACCACAACCAAAAGGTACAGGCAATCCTCGCATTAACACCGCCTCAAAATGTTAAACAGCTCCGTAGGTTTCTAGGCATGGTCCAGTACTACAGAGACATTTGGCAGACGCAGTGAAATACTTGCACCATTAACCAACTTAGTTGGTGAGTGTGGACACACCAAAGTCACAAGGGCTAACAAAACCAAGAAAAAGCCGTATTGGGATGACATCCATCAGCAAGCATTCGACACTGTAAAGAGCAACGATCACCGCGATGTTACCTTGGCCTACCCTGACTATTCCCAGGGATTTGAGATTTACACAGATAGTTCAAAATTTCAATTGGGCGCGTGACAATCAAAACAACAGGCCGCTGGCGTTCTTCAGTAGGAAACTGAGTCAGGCGCAGCAAAAATATAGCGTGACCGAACAGGAACTACTGGCCATAGTAGAAACACTAAAAGAGTTCAAAGGCATGCTTTGGGGACAACAGATTACGGTCTACACTGACCACAAAAATCTAATGCAGGATGCTCTAGGTCTGACCTCTGATCGAGTGTCGCTGGAGATTACTCTTAGAAGAGTATGGCCCCACCATCGTATATCAAAGGCATCCACAACACCGTTGCGGACGCCATCTCACGACTGGACTATGGACCCGTCCCAGATGACAGGTCAACCTGGATGATTCTTCCAGTGTTGGTGCTACCACAACACCTCACAGCCAGAAACATCCCTAGCATCCACCCAGGAATCCATGAACCAGGTGTTTGCTAATCGCACGAAGAGGACTCCATCTATCCCCTCACAACCAGAGAGATAGCGGAGGCACAACAACAAGATGAAAGCCTACTAAACAAAGGCTACTCAACTCAGTTAGTTGAGAATATCGAAGTACTCTGTAAGGAGGGCAAAATGGTTATTCCAACAAGCCTCCAACACCGCGGCGGTAGCTTGGTTTCACCACTACCTACAGCACCCGACTAAACGCTCGAAGAAACTCTTCGCCTGTCGATGTATTGAAAGGTCTAAGAACGACAGTCCAATCACACGCCAAAAGTGTCACAGTTGCCAGGTGAACAAACGCAGGCAGATAAAATACGGAAACTGCCAACAAAACTTGCCATCACCAACCCCCTGGGAGGCTCTATGTGGACCTTAGGACCGTACACCCTCGGCGGGCAAGGACAAGACACAAATTGACTTCATGTGCCACAATGATCGATCCTGCAACAAGCTGGTTCGAATTGTAGAGTTGCCGGTATCACAGCTCCTGCTTGATATTCCCACGGTACAAAGGCACAAGGGCAAAGACACACGTGTCCAAGAACAACAACCCCAAAACGTCAGCAACAGTAGGTAATTTAGTCAATAGGACCTGGTTTAGCCGTTACCCACGTAGTCAATATATTATCTACGACAATGGAAGTGAATTTAAACTTCACTTCGAGACCCTCTGTGAGTCATATGGTCTGAAGTAAGCCAACCAGTGTCAAAACCCACGTTTAACGCAATACTGAGCGGTGCATCAAACAATCATGGCGATGTTCGCACAGCTGAATTGATATGGCCGACACCATCAGCGAGAGTGACATTGCTGACTTTCTCACAAATGCCGCATGGGCCGTCATCTACCTATCAGTACAAACTTCGCCAGGTGCAGCTATCTTTGGAAGGGACATGTTGTTTGATGTCCCCTACATTGCTGACTGGTCTAAAATAGGAAATATAGACAACGACAAACTGACCGTAACACAAGACGGAGAATGCCTCTATAGACTGGGACTACCAGCCCGTGACAAAGTACTGCTAAAAGACGGTATCCTCCGCAAAACAGAGAGCCGGTATGAAAGTGATCCTGGACTATCACGCCAGTTCATACGAATGGCACAATAAGGGTTCAACGCGAACTAAGTCCGAGCGACTTAACATTAGGAGAGTTACACCATTTTGAATAAACTAAAAATGACTTGTACCTTACCCCTTTCTCCTATCAAGACTTACGCTTCGTCATTGCTACACCATCTTTTTTTTCCTCCTCACGGTTTTCTTTGAAGAGGTTTCTTTTTTGTGAGCATTGACACCTTATCGCTCCATTCGTGGGGCGAGTGACATGAGCCAAGGATACCTACTGGTACTCCTGACCCTTCCTGGGCCCAAGGACAGGTCCCAGGGTACAAAGACAAATGGGATTTCTACTAACTAAGGGTAGGATCCCACCAAATAGAAGCAGGACTCATTAACAAGACTATCAGTCCTGCAGGGCTTATTACTACTAATTGGTAGGACTAAATATACAGCCCATTCCAGATTCCACTGGATTCAGTTGGCATGCAAGAATGCATGTACAGCCCAAACCAGGTGCATGTACACCTAGTTTGGCATGCATGAATCCAATAGGATGCATCAAAACCTAACATCTCGAATTACATGCAAATTGCATGCTAAACTAGAGAGGACTACCATGAGGCAGTCCTCATTTTCAATCAGTTTTATAGCTTATAAAAATTAAACTCCAAACAACTGGAACATCCCTTTTTACTTCCTTACCTACAATTACTTTTCGATTACTTCCGGCTTAGGTCAAACACCTGGGACAACAAACAGGATTGGTAGTGATGTCAAGCCTTCAAAGAATCTTAAGGACTTGTATTCAGTGTGAAAGGAGTGGAAGTTTGGTCTGAATGGGATGAAGGCTGTGAACAATCTCGCTTATCATGAGAGCTGGGCAAATAAGTTAAGCTACTGTCCACAAACAGTGTTTTGGGATGCTGTTACTGGGCGGATTTCAAAGGGGTATCTTTCTGATGCTGCAATTGAACAAATTTATCTTGTGTGTAGTCAGGGGAAGTTGGTTTGTTGGTATTGAATCTGGTGGCACAAGACAGGCAAGACAAAGTAAGTAGATTGTAGTGAAAGATGCCATTAGGATGGTGGAAGGGGGTCTCTTGCCTAAAAAGTGAACTACGTTATTATTATTAAGACTTTGCAAAATATTTTGAGTGTCACAAGTAATACAGTATGACGGTGTCTTTATTATTTTTAACTTAGTGATATTATGTGGGAGATTCCTGTAATCTATGTAGTCATAAAATCATTTTCACTTACTTTCCTATCATTATGACCTATTCAACTTGAACTCTGAAAGTGCTGTTTGTAGGTATATGTATTAGGCATTTACGGGTCATGCATGCTCATGTAGAGACTTTGATGTCAGAAAAAATGAGAGCTCACACACATGGATGACACATGGTGGCATACAGTGTTGCATGCTCTGCGTATATTGACGTAATTTTTCTGCCTGTGGACAGTCTCTAAGTCCCCCTGAGAATACATACCTAGTGTATGCCCAGCGTTAACGTCAAGCCAGCTGAGCACCACATAATACTCCAGACTTGTGCAGAATCCTACGCACCAGCTCAGCATGGAATGAAAGGCTCTGTAGAACCCCTGTAGAAACACACCACAAAAATTTAACTATAATGTAATTTACATTATAATCCCATGATAATCAATTTGACTTGATTAACATTTCTCAGTAGCAAATTAATCTCATAATTTTTCTTTCACCATGTACAACACACCTGCACATGTATTCTTACCTAATCCTTATCTTACCATTTTCAGTTTAGGACAAAACTAATCAGCTGTATTAGATTCAATTGTTTTGGATATCTCTACATGGAAGGAAGAGTATTGAGCACTCCATGATGGAAACTAACAGTCCATGGCTCCTCCTGTTTTGTAGTTTCTGCTGTCTCTTTTGTCTTATTGTGGCATCATGGACTATTTCTTGCAAAGCTCTTCCTCATCAACAGTTATAATAATATCATCATCCTCTTCAAGACCACTGCAAAAGAAAGCATTATCCATTCCATCAGCATCGATTGGTTCAGTCTCAGGTTTTATAATAGGAATAGAACATTTTTCAATAAGGGTGTCCAGTTTTTGGTTCAACTCCAAATGTATACCGTATCTATCTCATCCAATGGAGCCCCTATCCATTGCAACAAAGCTACTTTGAATGCCTCCAGCTCAATCTGGATCTTCTCAACCTTTGCAATGTCAATCACATCAACTGGAAGCTCCATAAAGTCCAATGTGTCATTCATCTTATTCTGAGTGTTGAAAGTTTTTACATGCTCAGAATGAGGAATTGTGTCGGACCAGAATCATGAAGGACACAGTGCATTCTCAGAGTCAATGCTGCAATTTAGCCAATCTTGGGAAATGAAAGAGAGGTAAGACATACCCTAACCAGAGCAAAAACACTTTCATTCAACTTGCCTTCTTATAAATTGCTATGACCCTCCACATTTCTTTCGTTGAAGGGTTGACATCTCTATCAACATTGCACTCTGTGAAAAGGTTGACCAGAGAGGAGGTGACACCATTGTATGATGATGGACAAAGGTCAATGTGAAAGTACGGTTTGTTGTATCATCACTCTTGGTTAAGATAATGCCCTCTTCTAGTAGATTATTGCAAGTTTATGTCTTTGAAAATGTAGACATAAAAGAAGCACAGATGAGAAAATCGAGGTTCTTGGGGTTCATGTTATGAATGGATTGCTTTTCAGTTTTGATATTGGATAGGGCATTATGGATAGCATTATTGATGGAATTTTTCAACTTACTTGGAGAACCAGATCATGTTCTCCTACTACTCTCCTCTTTGTGTGCAACAGTCAAAATACCAGTGGGAGCAATTATCAAAGAGGAATGTGATTATCTATGTGTTGTAATCATCATATTTCTTTCTGCTCTTTTTTAGATGTATTCAACAGATGACATCATGAATGTCAGCTGCAATCTGTGCTTGATCCAAGAGGGGAGGTTGAGCTGGCATTACTAGAGCAATGATGGGTCAACAGGCTGCTGCAGAAGTGGCTGCGGTTGTGGTGCAGGCTGATGAAGATGATTTCACTCTTGTTGGAAATGCTGTTGCTGTGTTGCTACCATTGGAGGAGGATATCATCACTAGCAGCAGCAACAGCGGTTGGTAAACTCCACTACCCTTTGTTTCAAACCTCTCTCCCTCCCCCCAATAATCCTGCTATGAGCATCTCATCTGACTTTAGTACACCCAACTCCATGACTTTGTCTTCCATTTTCATTGCCTGTGTGACAACCAACACTAGTTCCACCTGAATTAAGCAGATTGTCTTTCATTTTTGAAAGCAAAGACTATTGTTTGATGATTTCAAACATAGCAATGAAATGTGCAACATACTCAACAAAGTGAAGCTTTGTCACGAGTACAATGTATCTATGTATTACAAGGACATGAGTGTGCAAGATTGAAACACTAACAGATACCACTCCGTGTGCATTCATTATGGAAGCACGGTAAAGTCAACTTTAAGAAGTCCTTGTGCATTCAAGATTGAAGCACAGTACAGTCAACTCTAGAGAGTCTTGTGTATTCAAGATCGATACACAACAAAGTCAACTTCTGCAACCCATGTGTATTCAGGTTTGAAACACAGTGTGGTACTGCACTCATTCCTTCTGTAAATGATGTTTGCAAAAGGTTTAATTGTCTTCAATCACTGTGTTAGGAAAAGGATGATTCTCCTTCCTTCAAGCATGAATAACCTTGCAACGGTACACCAAGCCACCTGCAATTGTGAACACAGCAGGGTTGTTCTTGTAACAGTAATCTTGTGACCTCAGGAATGAGACACACTCAAGTCAACCTCATTATGGTGATTCGAAAATAAAACATAACTGTTGAGGCGATGCCGAAACAACATGTATTAATTATATTTGCTAAGTAACTGATATGGTCAGGCATTAATATTTATATATTCAGAAAGCTATGATAGCGAGTAGATAATACTTGCATGGCTAGTCCAAGATATGTCTACCCATGGTGGGGAAGAAACATGGTCGATGACCCTGAAAGACACATACTCTAAACTGGACAATACAAGAATTTAGATCCCTGGGGACAAGAACAATTCAGAGGAACAGAACAAAAGAAGAGAAAGAAACATTCAATTCAAATGTTACTTATCACAGTGCAAAACATGCATGCTTAAGTGATGACTCAGCAGCTGTTTGAGGCCTTCAATGCATGGACATGTGTTGATACCCATAAAGCTTGATTCTGATTAAGAACAAGATAGCCAAATAATTTGCGAAACGACCCTGCAAATCCGGCTACATTGCTATCGTTGTTTTGTAAGATACCTACAAGACATGATGGCTAACATTTCTCAATAGCGATTAGAAATGTCTCAACAGAATGCTTGCTTGATGAGCAACCTTCAACCATAACAAATGCATTACTGAAGAATCACAGGTCACTGCGATGCATACCACACAGTATTGACCACTGCAATGCATGTCAAACAAAACTATACAACCCAAGCCTTGGTTGACTGCCTTGGTTTTGGTACCTTTCATTGTGCCGCTAATAGCAGATACGCAGGCACCTGCATGTTTAAAGTGAGTATCATGATGATGATCATTCACTCATGCTGATTAAGGATGCTAGGTTAGATGACTATGCTCCGGGGACTCTAAGTTCTGAAGAATGCACGCATCCAACAGAAGTTGGGAGTAGGAACCAACGGTCTCTCTCACTATTGTTCATGAACAATGACAATGGTAACATTATTACAACATTACGTGAGGTGCCAACCACACGTCTTGACATGCACAGAGATCTGTTGTAACGTTAAGAACCTTCCACTTACCCCAGTGAAGACAAGCCATAAGGATGGATTGTACCCGAGGATTTTTCGAGTTTTTTACCTCATGTCGTTTATCTCCACCTCTTTAGTTGAGAAAATTAAATGTGGAGTTGTTTAGTCACAGTTTCTATTTTGTTCATTCATGGCAGAGCGATGCTTGCCATGGAGGGAAGAGTGTCATGCCCATGCATATTGGCCCTTTGGTGTAAAGGAGGAAGTACACTTGAAGTTACCCAAACAGAGCTTAGATAAAATATGTCTAGGTATGTCTGTACTGTAGTCTCGAAGTAGACTACATACTTAGCAGTACTGCTTTCCAATCAGGAGAACACGTCACTCCAACTCCTGTGGCCATTGGTATTGGCCCTACATTCTCATCACTCTCCGAGCGACAGTAAATCCACTTCTCTGAGAGAGCTGTGGTGAGGACAGGCTGCTCCTGAGGATGTCTCCTCAGGCTAACACTGAGAACAAGTAGAACTAGAATTAATCACTTTAATTTCCAATTACTCTCTTTGTAATTCGTCTAGACCTTTTCCCGCCGAAGCGCAAGTCACCACAACCAACAAAAGGGTTCATCGAGTCTGAACAAACTCGACAATAAACCAGATTGGTTTTTAACAACCCAAGACACCTCGTTGGTACACACAACAACACTGTGAACTGAGAGCTGTCTCACCACACTTGGCATCTTTTGGGCTACAAAAGAGAGCCAACCATACACCTGCGATGGACGTCGCAAGGGTAAACTGTTGTTGTCGTTGTGGCTCTGTATGAGTCCCTTTTTGTCTGTGTGCAAATGTTATTTGCTATAGACTCTTGATTTGCAATGTTTGATTGCTTCCAAACATTGACAAAAAAATAAAATAAATTACTTCTGTTCAAGAATTGGAACGTGACCTATTTCAACTGTTAGTCAGTTAGTAAAACCCTTAACATACAGTTGACTAACTGAAACTGTTAAGTGGTATAAAAAAGGAAAAGAGTGATACTCATTCCTCAATCTGCTTTTGAATTTGACTCAAGCTCAAAAGTTGCTCGCAATGTTTGATTGAGTCAAACATGAAAGTAAAAAAATGAAACCAGGTACATTATCCCAGATTGGGATTGTACAAATTTTTGACAGCTAGTTAAAAGAATAGCATAAAAATAAAAAGGAAATGATGATACACATTCCTTTGTTCTTATCTCAAAGTAGATCACTTTGAAGAACTAGTGGCAACACCATTGAAACTAACTGTGCAGCAGCCGCTCGCAAGTACATTTCCAAACTCCTGTGCAAGCCGCAGAGAGCTGAGAACACCCCAAAATGCTCAACCACTAGAGTTTTGATGTTTGCTACCATGTTGTAAGCATGAGCAACAACATATTTGCAATGGACGCTGCAAACATACTGCATGCAGAAGATAGATTTTTCTCTGTACTGCATAAAATTCTTCTAACCAAACGATGTTTGGAAACAAAACACTTTGTTGTACAATGTTTGATTGCTGTCAAACAACAGTCCTAAACATAAGAATTGCTTTATTTGCCCAATTGCGGCAATGCAAATTGGTGACTGCTAGTCACAGTGTTTTACCAACATGCAGCTGAGTAGCTGACAATGTTAACAGTGCAATTATTGACCTCTGTTGTCTCTGTCTAAATGATGTTAGCAGACACTGTGATTTTGATTGTGATGAAGTCACATCAACTTGAGGACATGACATTCAAGGAAAGTCTTGACCCCCAGTAGTGCAATAATCTTGCAGCCACCAGAAAGTGATTGCCACAATCACGGTGCCAAAAGGAGTATACATGCATAATCATCTTGCTGATGATGACACCTGTTTTTTAGGTCAGTGTGATGATACTTGCACTTACGCACCAACCACAGTTAAAACCCATACAGAGGTAGGGGTCAGGATTTGACGTGTCAAGAACATGCCAGTGATGGAAATCACAAGCATAAACATATGCCTTGATTGCCCGACCAAGCAACAAGACATATTACCCAACTTGCCTGCACATAGGATGTATTGCAGTAGAAATCTTTTTCATGTACTATGCTTGATTGCTTTCAAACAAAGCAGCTAAAAATAAAGCCTACTTGACTGATAGTCAATTTGGGGTCTTATGAAAGTGCAGTTGATTAACTGTCTTTAAAACTCAACATTGAGTTTATGTAGCAGTCAGGTTTAAAGCCGATGCTTCATTTTGTTATTACAATGATGTTTCAGCAATAAATACATTGGAAGTTGTGAGAACAACTCCTCAGTCAACAATTGTTGTTGGATCACAACATTGTAATCATGAGCGGTCCAGCTCTGATAAAGGGCAAGGACAAGCCAGTACACATTTTGATTGTGACGACGTCGCATGAAGACATTCGAGATTGACAGTTCAATTGCACAAGAGTGCATGAACTAGATCAAAGATTGATTGCATTGAACATGCAGAAGGCATGCAGAAGCAAGCCAAGTTTCACTTGTGATGATGTCACATGAACAAGTCAACTATTAGTTCAATTGCAACAGTGTTGCATGAACTTGACATCCAAGGGACAAGTTTGATTGCACAAGAGTGTGCCAACTTGATTGTTATCTAAATCAAACCTTGCCACTTGATAGCAGCGATGCTGTAGCAAGTGAAGTCACAACCCAAACAGTATATAGGGTTCTGAGAGCATGACTCAGACAGATTGTCTTTCATGTTCAACAGCAAAGAACTATTATTTGATAATTTCAAAAATAGTCATAGAATAAGCGACAAACTCAACAAAATGAAGTTTTGTCAAGAGTGCAAAGTGTTTAGTCTTTAAGTCCCTGTGTGTTCAGATTGAAACACATACTGATATCACTCCCTGTGCATTCATGATCAAAGCACTGCAAAGTCAACTTTAGGGAGTCATGTGCCTTCAACCTTGAAGCACAGTAAAGTCAACTTTAGAGAATCTTGTGTATTAATGATCTATGCATAACAAAGTCAGCTTTAATGCCCCAAGTGTGTTCAGGTGTGAAACACAGTGTAGAAAAGGATGACGATCCTTCCTTCACATATGAGTAACCTTGCAAAGGTACACCAAGCCCATCTGCATGTGTCAACATAGCATCTGATGAGTCTTGTGCATTCAAGGGTGAAGCACAACACAGTCACCTTTAATGACCCATGTGTTTTCATGTTTGAAACACAATGTGGTACTCAGATAGTTCCTTCTGTAAACAATGTTTGCACAAAGGTTTGTCTTCCACTACAGACAGGAAAAACACAGGTAAAGGATGATACTCGTTCCTGTCATATTCTTTCAAGTTTGCCTTGTCTTGAATGCTTTCACCAAACTCACATGCATTTGTGATTAAAGATTAAAGCTGCGTGGTACCTTGACAAACTTTGAATCCAACCTTGATATGATGATTCGAACATATATAACTGTTGAGACGATGTCCAAACAGAAGGTATTTGATATATTTGCCATGTACTTGATATAGTCAGGCATTAATTAATCCCAAAAGCTATCCTAGATAATGCTTGCATGGCTAGTCCAAAATATGTCTACCCATGGAGGGGGAGGGGAAGACATCCATGGTCGATGACCTGGAGAAATAACTGGAAAACAGTAGAAACCAGATCCCTGGAACACAAGTATCCAGAAGGAGGAAAGGAACAGGAACAAGAGAAGTGCAAGAAACACTCACTTCACCTTCTGCTTCCCTCAGCGCAAACATGCAAGTTAGAGTGATGACTCAGCTGCTGCTTGAAGCTTTCAATGCACGAACGTGTGTTGATATTCATGAAGCTTGATTTTGATAAAGAACAAGACAGCCAAGGTAATTTGCAAAACGACCCTGCAAATGGACAAATATTTGTGGATGTAGAGCTGGACAATGTTGATCTGGATCTTAACTATAACTGTAACCATGGTTCATTTTGTGTTGGTTGTTTTAGCCCTTTTTATAGTGTTGTAATAGGTAATTACTTTATGTAACAAGTACATGGTGATCAAGGTATTACAGTTCCTGTGATTTAGTACATAGTGCTTAGACCTTCATTATATCTGAGTTGCTGGTAATTTTTGCCCTGTAAAATTTTGGAAGAAAAGGTAATAGCTTGTAAAATCGTGTTGCAATGTCATGAGCAAGGCCTTTTAAGTTGCCATTGCTTTTTAACTCTCTTTACAACTTATGCAGAATCTTGCATAAGTTAAGACATTTAGAGCATTAAACCATGCTATCTTTCTGTAATAGGATTCCACACTTGTGATTTGAAAGACAAGGGAATGTAGGTAGCACAAACAGGCACAATATCCACACACTGCCACAAAATCTTGAGACAGGGAGGTATTGTTTGGCGGCACGAACGGGCCCAATATGCATAGGAATCGAGATAGGTGGTTGGTCATTGTCCGATGGGTGTCCGATGATGCATACATTCTTGTTTGAAGAGGAGATGGCTGTGCTGGACGACGAGATGGCTGTGCTATATGGATGATCATAATGATCGTAGGTGTTAGGGTGGTCTCTGTGGCTACTTTTTGGGAGGAATTCTGCTGGCACATCAGAACGAACTGAAAGTGACCAGAACCAGGATTCTGCATAAGTTAATTAACTTATGTCAAAACCTGAATAAGTTGGAGTTGGAGGGTTAAGAAAGGTTCTTTGATATGATGTAATGACGGGTGGTAATGAGGAGGGGGGAACGGGATGTTTTGGCGACTCTACTGACCCTTATAACGAATACCTATAAGAAATTTGGCGATATCATTTTTCGTGACTTAGCGAGTAGAACTTGAAAAGATATGCTTCAACTCGGTGGGCGTCACTCATTTCCACTGTATGTTGTTATGTCGATGTAGTTATTTAGAATTCGTACACATAACCGCCCGAACGTATGTTTGTTGCGTCTACCCTACCATCTCCTACAATACATAAAAAAGATAAGTGGGAGGATTGCTCTCCCCGTGTTGGTATCGTACTTCAAACCTCCGGTAGAGTAAGTAGAAACAGGGTAGAAACTCTGCTCAAAAACCAGTTTGCCACATACGTCGTTTCCAGTCCCAGAATACACCCCACCATGAAGGCTACAACTATCGCCGTTTGGGCCGCAACGGTAGCAATTAATCCCTCTTCGGCCTTTGTTCCTTCTAGCGGGGCGAGGTCAGTGTCAACTTCTCTCGCGGTGACATCGGATCGCAGAGATGCCATCGGAAACATTGCTAAGTTCTTCGGTGGAGCGATCGTTGTTGCGAGCGATCCTGCGTTCGCGGCGAGCAACCCTGCTCTTGCCACGTTTAAGACCGGGCCCAAACGAGGCGGTGACGGCACTTTCAAGCCCGGTAAAGGCATGAGAGAGAAACAATCTTTTGACGAGCTTGTGTCTGCTAGCAATCCTGCACTTGCTACTTTTAAGACGGGGCCTAAACGAGGCGGCGATGGAACTTTCAAGCCTGGGAAAGGTATGAGAGAGAAACAATCTTTTGACGAGCTCGTGTCTGCTAGCAACCCAGCACTTGCTACTTTTAAGAGTGGTCCGAAGCGAGGTGGAGATGGAACCTTCAAACCCGGAAAAGGAATGCGGGAAAGGCTGGCCTTCGACGAGCTCGTGTCTGCTAGCAACCCTGCTCTCGCTACTTTTAAGAGTGGTCCCAAGCGAGGTGGAGATGGAACGTTTAAACCCGGAAAAGGAATGCGGAAAGGCTGTCCTTCGACGAGCTCGTGTCTGCTAGCAACCCTGCTCTTGCAACTTTTAAGAGTGGTCCCAAGCGAGGTGGAGATGGAACGTTTAAACCCGGAAAAGGAATGCGGGAAAGGCTGTCCTTCGACGAGCTCGTGTCTGCTAGCAACCCTGCACTTGCAACTTTTAAGAGTGGTCCCAAGAGAGGTGGAGATGGCACCTTTAAGCCCGGGAAAGGCATGAGGTCTAGAGTCTCCTTCAATGATCTCTCTTAGGTCACAATGGCGAAATATGTTTGAAATGTTATTGTATCGGGTTTGTTTGCATGCAACAGTTATAAGGTTTGATTGCTATGAATAAGTACACCATTTCAGTGGTATGAGTTTATCAACGAAATAGTAAATGTAATTATAGTTGGAGGCACAGGTTCTCCCTCAAAGAGATGGCGAGACACTTGAGCATAACCAAGCAATCCATGACTTCCTAGCGTTGACATATGCTTTTTGCTGACAGGTTCTGACATCATCCTGTAGGCCTACCTAGGGGGTTAGCTTGACAAATCTGCTGACAGCTGCGTGACTAGAAGTCATCACAAGAGCACTTTCTTGTCTCGTTCCTTTTTCAACTTGTTCTTGGTCTTTAAAAAGGACTCACAATGGATGGGTTTGATTGTATTACAGGATAAATGGGGTGCACTTGAAGAATTAGCAGGGAGACCTTTGCCTTGTTCTAAATCTTAGGAGCTTTCATCTTTAAGCTAAACTCTATAATCATCATTAATAGTTCTGTATGTGAGGTGTCACGTAGATGCATGATTTTACTCCTGTTAATGCCATGATGATTTCCCGCTTTAGAGGCTAAGAAAATCTAGAATTTTAAGATTCACCATCACCAACCCTCATGTGCAACATCTTCTAAGGTTTCATCTTAATGATAATGAAATCTTTAAAGGAATCAGTGAAAGGAACATCACCAAAAGGACAATAGAAGATAAAGTTAATACTTCTTTACAAGCTCGGAATTCTTCATAAGTCATGCCTTGCACGGATGCAAAATCGTTATCTGCATACTTATCAAACGCTTCTTGAGCATTTGGAAATGATTGATGTCCTTCAATTTCATTTGCTGACATCATGGTGGGTTTGCAATGCCATTGAATTAAGTCAGTTCTGTACAATGCAGGATTCCATGCATGTCTTACTGTGCAGCTAACTAATTGGCACCCACTGTCTCCAAAATATATGGTTTCAAAGCAACACAGCACCCCTTCCCAATCTTCCACAGATTCCACCAGCAGACTGATGAGATTCGGTCAAGAAAGGCAGTGCCGAAGAAAGGAATTCGAATTATATTAGCACAATGCTGACACAAATCTATTTGTTGATTATGGTCAAAATCAAATATCCATCATTCTGACAATAACCTAGACTGCCCTTTAACGAAGGATACCAAAGGAGTCAGCGTGAGACCTTTTCAATGTGAGCTGAACAACAACAGAATCAAGCCCTGGAAACAGTAAGTTGCACAATTACTTTGTACAAACTATGGTAGAGACACCATTTTTATATAGTGAACCCAGGTGTCAATGATGCTCATGATAGTTTGTTTTTGTTGCAGAGTCTGTGCCATCGAATGAACAATTGTGAGGCTTTTGGAAAAATCGATTTTGCCAAACAAAATTTTTCGTCTACGTATTGGGCGCGACAAAATCGTCAGAAAATATAAATTATTCCCGCAACCAATGAGACCTGACGCACTGGACCTCGACGGACACACACACAAAAACAGGCAGTCATTTTTTAGTTGTGAGGTGGTGCGTGGCCTACGGTATGGTATGGTATTGTGATACGCTTCTATCCTCTCATGGAGATGTGGTTCCTGTTTCCTTCCTCCACATTCCACCGATCCACAGATGCATCGCAGGTACAATACTCGTACGTGTTCCGGTGAGATGCGTCCACGTTGCTGGCCATCGGCATCGGCATCTCGTTTTGCCATAAAATAATAATAATATTTTTATAATCTCTCACACGGTAACGAAGCGTCAACAATGATATTCCACGGACTCGCAGCCTTCATCCTTGCGACTACAGCGGTGAGCGATGTAGCGGGCTTCGCCCCTGCCTCCAGGTCATCGATAGCAAGAGACGATCTAACTCGCGTCCACATTGCCACCGGAATGCCCAATGTTGGAAACATCCTGACCAATGGGGGCAACAACGACAACGAAGGTGAACGCAAGCCAGAACGATCTGGTGCCATGATTGACTTGGATGGGATTAAATTCTCCGGGTTAAAAGGAAAGGCTCTGTCCTTAACTGCTGCCGACTTTCCCGACAGCGCAACCGTGAGGAGAGTCATTCCGGCAGATTGCTTCGAACCTGAAACGGCAAAATCTTTGGGATACCTCTCCGTCTCTGTCATTGGGACTGCTTTATGCACTTCGGTTGGTGTCCAAGCTCTACCCGTCCTTGACCCAGCGCAACTCTGGACACTTCCATTTTGGCTTGCTTATTCCAGTGTAACCGGGACTGTCGCAATGGGACTCTGGGTATTAGCTCACGAATGTGGCCACGGTGCATTCAGCAAGGACAAGAAGCTCCAAGATGCAGTCGGCTACGTTTTGCACAGCATTATGCTCACACCCTATTTTTCATGGCAACGGTCTCATGCAGTGCATCACAGATATACCAACCACATGGAACTGGGTGAAACACATGTACCGGAGAACATGGATGCGCCCGATAATGAGAAGTTGTATGATTCCATCGAACTGAGGAAGTCAATTTTGAATCAGTTTGGAGACGAGACAGGAATTAAGTATTGGGGTGGATTGCAGGCGTTTCTTCATTTGATTGTCGGGTGGCCCGCTTACCTTCTCATTGGAGCCACCGGGGGTCCTGACAGAGGTATGACTAATCATTTCTATCCTTATCCCCTGTCGGAGCCAAAGCAGCCGAAGAAGGAATTGTTTCCGGGAAATTGGAAAGAAAAGGTGTATCAGAGTGATATTGGATGTGCAACAGTTGCAGCAGGCGCTTTGGCCTGGGCAGCATGCAATGGTCCTGCGGAGATGATGGCTTTGTACGGCGGTCCACTGATCGTTGTCAATGCTTGGCTCGTGCTGTATACCTGGTGTGTATTTTTTGTTGATGTGTGGAATATTCTTGCTTTCTTCATTGCTTACGAATGTACTCATGCCCTCTCGTTCCTTGTCCAATCCCTTGCTCACGCGTCAGGCTCCAGCACACTGATGTAGATGTACCACATTTTACTGACGAAAATCACAACTATGTCAAGGGGGCTTTTCATACCATCGACCGCCCCTACGATAAACTCGATCCATGGGGATTAATTGACTTTCTTCACCATAAGATTGGTTCGACACATGTAGCCCATCACTTTGATTCGACCATCCCACATTACAAGGCGCAGGCTGCTACTGATGCAATCAAAGAGAATTTTCCTGAAATTTACCTTTATGATCCAACCCCAATTCCTGAGGCATTGTGGAGGGTATGCAAGGGTTGTGCTGCCGTCGAAAAGAGAGGCGACTACTACATTTGGAACAACAAAGATGTGAAAGAAGAATTATTGTAATTTCCTAAGCTTGGCAATTAACCCAGCACTACATTATTGATACTCCTCAGAGGTAGCAAACTGAGTTATTCACTTCCCCACATCTTCTTCCCTTAATGTAGTCGTGTAGAATCAACGTGACCTGTATTGAGATATCCTCACCCCAGTTACACCCAGTTTGGTTTACGTATCCAACAAGACATGTTACTCAGAAGTTACCATTATAATATCAACGATGTGCATCTGCTAATGATAAATTCTTGACAACTGGAACTCCCAATACATTTACATATTTTACGTCATTGAAGATTTTCTCCCACCTCAATCTGTTTTTGCATTTGTAACAGAAGTGACAACATTTTTAATTTTGCATTTTTCTTCTTATTTATCATACACCTTCAACAATTATTCAAACAAAGTACATATGAAAATATTCACAGCTTTAATTCATTGCTTCTTTCCCAAAGATGTGTGGTTTGATAATGAACAACTTCATCAGCTTATAAGAAGCAATCAGTCCTGCAGATTCTAGAATATCTCTTTTTGACAGCTCAAATCATCAGGTGACTTGAAGCATTGCTCTACATCAAAACTACATTGTGCTATTGTTTATAATCATAATCATTGTCTTTTCTTTGTTTTTGTCAATATTTTTCATATATTTTACTCAAAGATGATTCACTTGTGACAATTGACATGTCATTTTCTATTCTTGGCAATGAAATCCAATGTTTTATTCAGTGCGAGGCTTCACTGTTTTTGCTATGGCCATTCAATCTCACAAGAATGGGGTCTGGTGCTTAGTGAAAGTAATGTTCTTTTTTACATTGGTTCAACCCATGTTATACTTAAAGCAGTTCTTCTGCTGACACCGCAACAGGGAAAATTGATTCAATGTCATTACTGGGACTGGATGAGATCAACAACATATGGCTTCTTATTATGACCTAAAATATGCTATTAAAAGAAATCTAATAATTGTTCATCCTATCAGAGCAAGAGACTCTCCCATTACCTTACATAACATAAGCAGTTAACTCACCTGCATGAAATTAAAAGCACTGCGACGGTGAGTGTTGCTGCTTAGGGCATCTGTCTTTTCCATTTACATTTTCACCTATCCTGCCTAACTTTAATAAAAATATTCTCCAAATTTATGACCAGAAGGAAACTTGTTGTGTTTGATTTATTTTATTTCAACTTATTTCAAAGAGGGCTGGTATGAGAGTATCAAGCAGAAGAGCTGGGAATCTGTTTTAAATTGACAAACATGAATGCCTGAGGATACTTTTGATGTGGCACAGGTGAGCAAACTGAGTTCCATGACCACGAAGTGTTCTTCCACTCAGAGTATTATTCACAGGATACCATCTCATGAAAGATCCATAAAATTAAAAGGGGGTGAATGTACATGTGCACCTTGAGAGCTTTTGCCTCTCTCATTCTTGAGGAACATACATAAAACTCTGATGGATATCTGTCACCTCGGTGTCAGATAGTGCATTTCACCATAATAGATACAGATGAGTTCGATTAATTCAAGCTGGGTTCGTATTTCTGGTTGTTTGAAAAGCAGGTGATGTTTTCAATTGCATACAACACTTCTTATCATTATGTTAAAACATAAATTTGACAGGACTCAAAAGATAAGATACAAAAGTAACAAATGTCTTCAACTAAATTTAGAACTTTAGAACTGTGTAGTTTTAAGTTGTACAGTCTTAATTCTACAAAGTGTGTCAAGTTGAAAGTTTCAGTCAATTTGAAGTCATAATCATTCATGTCAAAACTCATCAGTTTAGCACTACACAATCATTAAGGAATGTCATGGTACAGATTTAGTTTTTCATTGCATTTGTTGTTATCCATTCATTCTGTTGGTAACTGCCATCATTTTACACCACTTTGCCGACAACTGATCTTTCTTGTGAACTAGTTCAATTTTCTATTTATATACTTATACCATAGCCCAGTTTGCTGTCACCAACCAGGCAGCTGGCAAAATGGAAAAAATCTTACACACAGAGAAAAGTGGTTGAGAGAAAAAATGCCATTACTCTACAAATTTCCTTAGGATATGGGACATTCACTGCATCTTGACAAACATAATGGCTAACACACATAATGGCTAACAAAAACTCAAACTGGCAACCAAAGCCTTTTCTTCCACCTTTTTGGCTGCAGCCAGGCCACTCCTCCCACATGGCTTCTGTGATGTGACCCTTCTCTAATTCGTACGGAACAAGAATCAGGGCCAGTGCTATCAATGCAATGCAACAACAGCCATTTGATGACTCTCATCTTCTTTGGTGTCTCTCCAGTAGACCATTGAAGTGGTAATGGCATCACTGCATCACTTACTTTTGGTGATGTTGTCACAAAAACAGCAATTAACTAACAATGCTCCGGGGAAGTGGAGCAACAAAAAAGTTCTTCAATGGAGCCATCTCAACTGATGCACATTTGATGAATCAAAACTTCCTAACTATTGTATTTTGAATTTAGCTCCGATAAAGAGTGCTCCTTTGTAACCCACAGAATTCTATAACTCAGCAATCATATTCTAAAATTGGAAGGGAACAGATGGGTGCCCCCCCACACGCCCTCTGCACATCAATTGTCGTGGATGTGATTTAGATAAAGCTATAGGTCTTGTTACAGCAGTTTTTGTTATGAACCCACTAACTCAAGAATGTGATGCATCCATCGATGTATAGGGGAGAATAAGACCATGATGGTAGGTCTCACATGGATCCCCTCTAAATTAAATGATATTTGATGATGATGCAATCACATTGTTGATTTAGATGTGTTTTGTAACTAGTACACCATGGTCTTTATGTTACACCAACATAGTGCAGGAGCTAATTATTACATTGGTGCAAAAGGGAGATGATGGATCAATATCAATGACTAATATAGAATTATGATGAGCTGACTTCTGGTGATGTTCTGGAATGATGGTGTTCTGTTCAGCAGTTAATGCACACATAGCACACATCTGTCGATTGCTTTGTAGCCATATGTTTGGTTCCTTATGGACTCCAAATCTTCAATGCCTTATTAGCAACAGCCATGTCACCAATAAATGGATATTGGAATGGACACTGTCATGACATTCTTCCCTTCCATGACAAGCCTTGCTGTATGACATATGCACAAACTCCAATAAACTCCGAGATGAAAACTCAAAACCTATGACATCACCAGGTAGTATTCCTTTTCTTCATTAGGGAAGGTAGAAAGAAAACTGGCTTAACAACACTGACACCCATCATAAATTGAAAAATATGGAATAACATTGAATATGTTGATGCGATAAGTTAGAATGCTGGAATACTCATTTGTGAGCTTGCCATTGACATGGGCTCACTCAATGGTAAAAGGAACAGTACATCTTACTCCCAACTTTTGTTTCAAAACTTGCTGATCCATGGAGTAATCATTCTTATGTTAGGTTGTCATTAATGTACTAATTACTGTGCTGTAAAATAGTCCCCCCCTCCCCCTGCAATTAGCAAGGCATTTGAGAGCAAGTATCAAGTGAATGTGAAAAGTCCTATACAGCCAAAAGTAGAAACCACTGGAACTCCCATGACAAGCATTTCATTCACCAAAGCAGGATTGATGATGTCTTGGGCTTAGTGCATTGTGAACGGCTGCCCACTGTCTTGGGTCTCAGTTTGCAGATAGAACTCAACTGCACATTTTTGCTGCTGAACTAGAAATGTATGATGTTGAAGCTGCAGCAGAGGCATTGAAATGAACATCAAATGAATTCATTATCCCCATTGTGTACACAATCACAGGATGATATTGATATGGTGGATGACCACCTGCTTGGAATGAGCTTGTCATGCATGTGGCATTTTTGATGATTCATTTCGACTCAACCAAATTAGATGAGGCATC
>JABMIG010000372.1:0-115658 GCA_013187285.1 Cyclotella cryptica | reverse complement strand
TGGGGTTTGTGATATTTTTGGTCGCGATTGGTCTCCTTCCGTAAATGGTCGAGGATTTATCAGATTGTATGTTATAAAATGATTCCAAACTACTATCCTTTTTCAATAAATTTCATTTTAGTACTTATTACCCAATCAACATTCAAAATACACACATCCTGGAGGTGTGTGATTGGCAAAAAAAACCACTGCAGGGGCATCCTGCATCGTGGAAAAAAACCTAAAAGACACCTACTTGAAGTTTATGTACATAACACTGTTATACACATGATGCTTTTGTGAAGGCAAGACCATATTATGTACATAACAAAGTCATGAACATACCTTTTTTGTGAAAATAACATACTCTCAGTTCAATCATTTTTCTTTGTGAAGGCAAGACCATATTATGTACATAACAAAGTCATGAACATACCTTTTTGCGAAAATAACATACTCTCAGTTCAATCATTTTTCCTGAGTTTTTCTCTTTTTTGGCGGTGTCCACTCATCAAAATCGGCGGGTATCTCTGGCCAAGCTACTTCACTCCTTTTTTGTCTGTGTCTGAACTTTCCCTTCAAGGCATCCTCGTGTGTCCTCTCCCAGCGCGATGCTTCCTCTCGAACTCTTTCACAGAACACAAATAAGCCTGGCTTAGGTGAATCAAATAGGTTGTTGAACTCCCTGTTGTATCGTTCCATCACATTATTGGTGTGCTGATGACTTTTTCACAACTTGAACAAAAGTTAGTCGTCATGTTATATACATAACCAAGTTTTAAACATACCAGACCCCATCATCCTCCACACTTGTCCATACTTCCTGCGTTCGCTAGCCAAAAACATCAACACCATGCTTCAGCTATCCAAAACATCGACATCATACTTCAGTGCTATCCAAAAACATCGACACCATGCTTCAGCTTATCCAAAAACATCGACACCATGCTTCAGTGCTATCCAAAAACATCAACACCATGCTTCAGACATCAAAAACATCAACACCATACTGCAGCAATACCCAAAAACATCGACACCATACTTCAGCACTGTCCAAACATCGACACCATACTTCAGCGCTATCCAAGAAACATCAACACCGTATTTCAGAGCTATCCAAAAACATCGACACCATGCTTCAGCGCTATCCAAAAGCATCGACACCATGCTTCAGCGCTATCCAAAACATCAACACCGTACCTCAGCGCCATCCAAAACATCGACACCTTACCTCAGCGCTATCCAGAGATCAAGGCCATGCTTTCTTCAATAACCAAACACAATGTCTCCTGACGAACGCCATATCATATACATTTTTTCTCTAACTCACATGTCTCTTCGCCAATCTCCGTTATTGTCTACATTGTAATTGAACATGTTGATCAATTTCCTCCTTAACCAAGTCGGGATGAAATAATTATTCAAAAACTCATCAAACTGACTTTTGTCACACCGTTTTAAACCCTTGCTTCTGTAAACCATATCTCTTATGTACTCTACTCCCTTCCTCATATCCTCCTTTTTGATTACTGTCAAAAATCAAACAAGGGTAAAACTACCTTGATCATATCCTTGTGGAACCCCTTCTCTACCATGTTATGTCGATATTGCCTGCTTCCAATGGAAGAAGCATCCTAGATGATACTCGCACTTGAACCATCGCTCAATACTATTCACTAGCCCACTCAAAGTCGTCATCACACCTGCTACGTCTATCCCTTTGGGGCCTGTCAAAAATCATCGTTTTTCAAAAAAAGAAATCATCCAACACAATTATCAAATCAACATTGAGTTTTCTTATCTTAACATCGACATCACTCACCCACAATGGACACTATATGGGACCACAGGAGATTGTAGGCCTCCTCTGACTTTTTGTCATTGGACAATAAAAATCGGTGTGTGCAAAGAATGGTGCATTCGCGGTGAAGATTGGAGATGATTAGAATCCGGTAGAACTCCCTCTGAAATAACGTCAACGTGTAAGAAGAGTTTCTTATACTTTAGAAGTTTGACAAGAGAGTACAAAGAAAATCCCAGAATCCGTTGAGGACCATCCTCGTCGCTCCAGAAAATAGAGAACATCAAGAAGTTCTCTGACTTGGATCCATTACAGTACTTGAGCTCTATGGCACGAATTTTGTCGTCTCCGTACATATCTCTACGGACGTTCCTGACCAAGTTACATCCCTTGAGCGTTGGTAAGAGGTGGGTTTACAAAAAGTCGGGCGTTAGTGATCAGTACCTGTACATTTCGAATGTGGCAATTAATTCACAAAAAGCATGTACAAACCACATCTGAAGTTGGAAACGTCAATGGCCCACCCTCCTCGCCTCCCACCACTTCATCGCGTACTATGCTCCAAATCTTCATCGGAGCCAACCATATTTTGTCCGCTGCCAACTCTGTCAATCTCTTCTTGAAGCTCTCTGTTACATCCCTCATGTCTGTCCCTTCTTGTTTTCTCCCAGGTGAGGTATAGTTGGAGGACCTGATTCCATTTTTACTTTTACAGATCTCTGTGTGCTTTCCAACCAGAGTCCATTTGTCACTTCCTGAAGGTCCTCCTATTATCGTCAAGTTAAGTTTAGCATCACAACCAAAGGTACGATAAGATTTGCACCTGTAGTAACAGCTCATGAGTTTTAGGTTAGGTGTCCGTGCTCTTGTGTATGGGTGACATAGCTCTCCTTTCCCACCATAAAAAATGCGTGTCGGCCATCGTTTGTTCACCCAATCGTCATCGACGTTCAATCCATCTGTGCTTGT
This sequence comes from Cyclotella cryptica, assembly GCA_013187285.1. NCBI lineage: Eukaryota > Bacillariophyta > Thalassiosirophyceae > Thalassiosirales > Thalassiosiraceae > Cyclotella > Cyclotella cryptica. The sequence goes on along the minus strand of JABMIG010000372.1, from coordinate 112,909 downwards.
CAATTTAACGACTTCTCCCTTTGTATTAAAAATCACAAATCTTTATGAGTACTCCATCACCATCTTCACATCGACACAGAATATTCTTGGCTCACCTTTTGTCCTCCTCTGAAGGGCTTGTAATTACATTGTTGTTCACGGTCTGGACCAAACCAACATATACTTTGGTGAGCGGATATCCTCAATCAAGTTAATAAATCGCATACATTCTTTTTAATTTTGCTCACCCTGACTAGATTTCCATCATTCTTGACTTTTTGTTCTTCGAAAGTCTCTTCCGCTTTGGCCCCGACTACGTCTTCATCATATGCTGCTGTTTCATTGTACACACACAAAGTCTCGTTGTTGTTCTGTCCTTCTTCATAATCGCTGTCCGAATCCTCGCTGTCTAACTGCGTTGGAAGGACCAACGGTACTATAGCCTGCCTTGAGTCCTCACGTGGTGTCTCAGCAATATCCTGTGTGATGTACATATCAACGTTATACACATGAGATTGTCATTATGAATATTGTGTTATATACATAAAATATATATATACATGATGTGAAACGCTCACCTGCTTGTGTCCGGCGTCCTTGCCCCGGTGTGTTCACATTTCGAGAGCATGTATTGATGTGTCCCTCTCCATGATATCCTTTGTTATATACATAACACGTTGATGTAAATGTGGTTGTTTTCAGATGTCTCTGTGTTATATATATAAACAACATAAATACATTACTCCCATATATTTATCTCACCTGATTATGTCCGAGCACCCCCTCAGTGCGTAAGCAGCTCGCGTCTGCTTCTGTTATCTTCATTGTATCCTATGTGATAAACATAACAATGTGACATCCATACAGTTGTGTTAGGTGTTCAATGGTATGTTCATAAAACAGAATGTATACTTTACTCCCAACAACGAACTCACCGGGATTCTGCCTTTTTGTCCCTCATTGTTGTCCCATTTTGTGTCCCCTGGCTTCTTGCGTTGGTCTTTCTGCTTGGTATATTATGTCGGTAATATACATAATCGTGTTATATCTTGACATCAACTGCGGGCATTACAGAAAACCAAATGCTTACCTCCAAGACACTAGCGGCTACTGCTGCTTTGTCATAGTCTGCAATCTCTGGCTTGCCTCCCTGCAAGAAACACGACCGTCCGTCCAGTGTGACCTGAGGGTTTTGCGTGTTAAAATGGAACGTTAAATACATCATCTTGTTATATATTGTCAGGCAAACCATGGGGGAACAATTACGAAATGTGCTTGCCTCCAATATTTTCGCAAGATATTTTTGCAGCCTCGCTCGCACGATTAGCTGCCAATATCCCCTGGAAGAAACATGGTCACACATTGAGCGTCTGAAACGTGATGTCACGATACTACTTCAAAAATGATTAGATATGTTCTTGCTCACCTTTTTGTTGGCCATCACCCATTGCTGTTTCTCACAACTTGCTACATTCGTCGCATTTGCCTTCTTGTAGGGATTTCTCACTGTCGCTGCGTGGCTTCCATTTGCATTCTTCCTGTCGGGGTTGATAACAACAATCTCGTTGGGCTTGGCGTTTTCCTTCGACGACGCATCATCGTCTCTTTTATCGTCCCTGTCTACACGTCTCCCCCTCGCGATGCTTTGATCAAACACGTTACTCAGTGAGACTTCATTCATTCAAAAAAGGCGAAATCTTTGTGTCGCGATGTGTATTGGCTTAAAATCTGTTCTTACCCTTTTCCGTCGTCCGCTCCCGGTCGCATCATGGTTGTTTTGCAGTCACGAGGTACAAAAAATGACGCTCTGAAAAGTGACCGGGGGCATGCTTGTTCTGAGCATAACGGTCGTTTGCGGATGTTCGATGGTATATACTTAACATAGTTGTACGTGTGACCGTTTCCCCCTTCCCCTATTGGCTCACGTGTGCTGCGCGTGTTACCTTCTGGATTTTGAAATAAAAGAAAGAACAACTCACGTGCACTCGCGTAAAACAAATACGACGATATTGAACTAATCTTGACATTCATGCCGTAAATGTGAAATGATACTTTTTAAATATCTAAAATATGGGTCGTTTCACCTAAATTAACCACGTGTGCGCGCCCTTATGTATGTTCTTATGTATTTCACAGTGGTATATATATCACGCTTTTGTTGTGGCGTGCTATACCCGTGATGACACAAATATCACATTGGTATATACATAATCCTATGTTACGGTGTCCCACTACCCTATATGTTAACTATATCACACAACTTATATATATAACATTGCAGTTGTTTGTATGTGTCACAATTGTACCCAATTGAGCGGGGCTGATGGTATAATGTTATAAACATTATAAGATTATATCCATAACACAGAACTAGTGGACTCCATTTCATGCAATATTGACCTCATTTTTAAACAATTAATATAACATAAATCTTATTCCCCTTTGTCGAATCGTTTTGTCGCCCCCATGCTCCCCCCACCCCCGCATACTCTGTTAGTATCGCTTCGGTGCGCGGCTGACTCGTGAGCTCTTCCTTACTGGAGCTTTTACACCTCCCTTTTCTTTTGTTTGGTTTTTCATGAGCGACGCTGTCCCGAATTTCTCCCTGCACCATCTCAGTGTCATTTTGTTTGTTATTTGCATGAGCCGCGCTGTCCTGATTCTCTCCCTGCGCTATCTCCGTGTCATCGTCCGATGGGCGTTGTCCGCCTCGAAAGGCTTGCAGTCCATGTCCTGCGTGCCTGCAGCAGTGTCCTCTCCGCCTTCCGTGACGTTGTCATCGAGTTTTCCCTCTCCCGCCTCATCGTCTGTTCCTGGTTTGTCATCCCTGTTATCTTTATCGCTATTCTTTTCCTCTTCTCCGTCATATTTGTTTTTTTTCAGTGTCGTTGTCATCTTGGTTTGCCGTCCGCTCAACACCGGCTTCATCGTTTCTTTCCTCCACATTCTCCGCAACCTCTTCGTTATCTTTGGCGCTTGCAGAATTGGAGGCTTCCTCGCTCGCGTTCTCCTCATTTTCAGAGCTGTCCTCGATGTTATTTGTCGTCGGTGCCTCTATAATGTCTGCAGGAAATACGGAGTACGACTTGTTCATGAGGCAACTTTTGAAGTGCCGGTGGAGAGCGTTGAATGCGCAGACGTGGGTGCATCCATCTGTGATGCAGATGGTCTTGAGGGTAATAGTGCTGGCCGTCTTCCCCAAATATAGGCGTGGGTGAACGACGTACGCAGACACTCCATCACACTGGGAGATCTTCACCCTGGTCTTGTCGGCGAACTCTTGGGGGAAATCACGTTTTAGGTTGGCCCACTTCTTGTCAGAGTCCGCCCACTCTTGTACAAACTTGGCAGATGGCGCCGGTTGCTTGTTACACTTGTCGCAGTGTAAGGCAAAGCTCCCCGGCTTCATAAATTGAAAGCACTTGCTGCACATGATGCCGCCGTTGGAGTTGGCATGGAATGTGACAGCAAACGTTCCGTGCTTGAGGGAACAGAGCATGGTGTCGGCTCTATAGTTGCCGCTACTATCTTCGTCGTCGCTTCCTATTTCCTCCGCAACAAAAGACCAGTCGTTGGGTGAGTTCTTCTTGGTTTTGTCGTCAGTTGCCATGGTTGTGAGGGGGGGCTTCACGAAAGTTATTTATATAAACCCTTACTTCTAGCAACAGAAATGTGGGCGCGGAAGGTCGTCGTTATGTACATAACGCGTTCATTTGTTTTTTGAGGCGCACACGCTTGGTGTGTGCATGTTGGCGGAGAGGTTTCTATTTTGATATACAGCCATTAATGAAAAATAATATTATCAAATTTCGTCGATTTGTTCAAAATTTGCGGGTTTCCTAAAAATCAATATACAGTGTCAAGAGATTTCAATTTGAATAACCCCTTCAAATGTATACAGACATTAATAGAAATATTACTACAGTTGAATAATCAAAAATATTTGAATCTTGTTTGGGTGTTCCCAAACTACGATTAAATATATTATATAGGCCATTTGTCTTGCGACCATTTGTAGAAAGCGACCAAATGCGACCATAAATATAAAATATCAGCAGTGGCAGGCGGGATGCCAAACTCAGGTTATGGTCTGAGTCTTGGCCATTCTCATGGTAGGCTTGCAAGTATTAAATTGAATTAAATTGGTGTGTGCTGCATAAAACAATTGTAAAACATGTCGAGTTCATAAGAACTCACCCTGAAATTTTACCCGCTGCTGCCAATCGGTGTTGGCTAGATGCCAGTAGTAGGGAAGATGCCAAACTCAGTCTGTGGGCTGAGTTTTGGCCATTCCTATGGTAGGCCTGTAAATATTTAATAGAAAAATTTGATGTGTGCTGAGTGAAAGCAATTGTAAAAAAGGTTGAGTTCTTAAGAACTCACCCTGAAAGTATACCTGCAGCTGCCAATGGTGTTGGCTAGACAGCAGCAGTAGGCAGAATGCCAAACTCAGGTTGTGGGCTGAGTTTTGGCCATTCCCATGGTGGGCCTGTAAATATTAAATGGAAAGAAATTGATGTGTGCTGAGTAAAACAATGTAAAAAGGTTGAGTTCGTAAGAACTCACCCTGCAATTATACCCGCCACTGCCAATTGATGTTGGCAAGACAGCAGTTGTAGGGGAGTGCAAAACTCAGTCTGTGGGCTGAATTTTGGTCATTCTCATGGTAGGCCTATAAATATTCAATTGAAAAATTAATGTGTGCTGAGTAAAAAATGTAAAAAGGTCAAGTTCATAAGAACTCACCCTGAAATTATACCCGCCGCTGCCAATTGTTGTTGGCTAGACAGCAGCGGAAGGGGGGATGCCAAACTCAGTCGGTGGGCTGAGTTTTGGCCATTCCCATGGTAGGCCTGTAAATATTTAATTGAAGAAATGATGTGTGCTGAATAACACATTTGTCAAAAATGTTTAGTTCATGAGAATTCACCCTGGACTTACACCCGCAACTGCCAATTGTTGTTGGCTAGCTGGTGATACCAGCAGGAGGACTAACTCATTCTGTGAGCTGAATTTCCGCAAATCTTGTGATGCGATGGCAGGCTATCAATTTAATTGAAAAATTGGAGATGAAGGGATAGAAGTGAGAATGCACCCTCTCTGCAGTTGCTGCTGGTGCAAGTACCTGTGTTGTAGGTATGGTGTGGTATTGTACCATGCCATACTGTAGGTATATCAGTAGTATTTTGAGATGTGTAGTTCTTGTGTTCGTATTTTTTGATGCAGTCACTTCTGATAGTACTTATACATAACTATCAAGTGTAGAAGGGGGCAGTTATATGGAACCCGTGACTTTGTCAGACAAAACCAAATTAGTTAGTTGTTTTGTCAGATGAAACAGATCGGAGGGGTGTTCAAATACAGATGTGAATATAAGATAAAAGGTATCCCACTTTTCTTCCAATCGGACCACAGATTGTTTTAACTCAACTTACGAATTAACTTTTGCTATTTATATATTTAAAAGCGCTCATCGTTCAGCTGTGCTAAGGCTCTGCGGTATAGGTCCTCTTAGCGGAACCTACAGTTCAGGGTTCACTGAACTCTTTTGTTGATTGCACTGGTATGTGCAAGCGTGACTTGTATTTTTATTTTCTCAAAGACATTTTGGGGATTTCATCTGACAAAATGTGTTTTTGCCTCGTAAAATTTGAATTAGTTTTTAAATCTAGTGCATACCTTTTCTTGAAAATGGTGTCAGTTAGACACCTGACTTAAACCTAACTGACAAAAATGCTTCGTCTGATGAAAGTAGGTTGTTTCGTCTGACAGAATCAGGGGGTTCCATATAACTGCCTCCATTATAATGTATTATCATGCTATAATCATGACGTTAAAACAATATCAGGCCTAGCCAGTGAATGACATCCTTCTTGAACAGGAATTCTCAAATTTCATACTTAATTCCTATTTGGATGGTTTTTCGAAAATTTGGCAGATTGTGGCCGTAACCTAGACAGTGAATGAGGTACTCCTGATACAGGAATTCTCATAATTTGTGATTAATTCCTATTTGGAGGGGTTTTGAAAAATTTGTCAGAACATATTTAAAACCAAGTGATTCGTAAATAGAAATGGGACCAACAAGCTGTCACCAAAAAAATCAAAATCCAAGCCTAGAATTTCCACCATAACTAGACCCAACAGGTGACCTTCCTGGTGGTAAATGTCAGTCATGAACTAGCAGTATGCCACCTGTACACTTGGAAGATTTTTTGCTTCAAAGATTAGCATGATAAACAAAACTGTGGCTTAAGCAAGGCATAAAAACTCCAGTAAGCCACCTGTACACTCTTGTATCCTCCGGCAACCTACCTGTAAACTCTGACATTATGAGAGTTTACAGGCAGGTTACCAGTGTTTTTTGATTGCAGTGACCATAGTCTTCATATTTCTGTCTTGATTGGAATTCAATTCATCTTTATCTTTTATATTCACGAGTTGCACATCTTGCACAGATGGTGGCATATTCAACCCTTTTGTGTATAAAAGGAATTTTTCATTCATCAGCAACTTGACTCATATCCCAACATTTGTATCCTATTCATCAGATGGATGGACAATTCATTTATTAGCCCATTTATGCTTGCTGTCTTTTTATTTTGTGATGGAAATAACTTTGCTCATGAATCCATGTCATCCAAGATAAGGCAGCTTCCCATTACATAGTCTCATTTATGAACAATTATTTACAATAGATAAAAATTAAGGCCCATTGTATAGGCATGATAAAACATTAACATTATCATGAATGTATCTTGTAGTAATGGGTTTAGATGCCAGTTCTATGTGTGGGCCCTGAAATAATGGATTGGCTGAATATCAGTGCAGGGACTTTTGATTACACCATTTTTCTATTTTTTTCACACCACAGAACAAGTTTTTAAACTGCCTCAAAGATGCTGGATATTCTGTTATTCTGTTATACACAATCATGTGTTCACAATGGTGGTCTCAGGATACAACAAATATAAGGGCCACATGATCTCAATTAATCAACCTTACTAGGATTTCTGAAAATAACTTATGATGATAATGGTAAAGAGTAGCTGACTTTTTGTACATATATTTTTAATTTTGAGACAAACTGTGGACCCCATCACAGTGTGTAAATGTTACACAGTGGTGAAAACAGTAGACTGAGTAATGCTCACCATGAGAAATGCAACTCATATTCTTCTGCATGATTATGAAGAATATAGGCAGATTCAATTGTAAAATCTTGGTACCTGTGCCATTTTTGAATTAACGCTATTTTGCAACATGAGTCATCATAAATAAGTCAAAAGCTAAGTTTAAGAAAAATTGCTATGCTACAATGAATCAGAAAACTTGGATATTCTTGATACAACCCAACTTTTAGAAGTGGTACAATTATTGCACCATACCATTCTTTTGCTGACTGCCTTTTTGAAGTGGTTTAATAGTTACACCACCATATTTTGCACTAATTCTATGTAGATAGAAAGCCTGGTAGCAGAAAAGTTTCAATAAACTTGAGTAATTTTGATTAGAAGCAAAGGAGATGATGTTACGTACCTGCTATGATAACATACTTCTTCACAAATGTACATAGTTCATATTTCATTCAAAATAGATAGTTTGGTCATAATGAGTCATATGGGCATAATTTAATTTGTAGTTTGAGATGTATCTTGTCAAGAAATAATAAACTGCAAAAAGTAGTAAGATGAGTTTGTTCATGAGGTTTCCTGTACTCAATTTGTATAATTACAGATAATTTGTGCAATTGTAGATTATCTTTTCAATTTCAGGTTTCGTGATGTGCCATTTATTGCAGAGCATACAACCCTAAAATATCTAAAGATGAATTGAAATGGGTCTTACGATCTCTACAAAGCTAGTGAAGCTAACACAGTAAAAACTAAATCTATGTTCTCTTTTTGTCTCAAGGTAACACGTTGGTACTGTATTGTGCCTCCTGTTGTGTGAATTCTCTTGCTCAGCCATACTAACCATGTGGTAGAGATGTGTAATTAATTTCAACAACATTAGAGGTTTCTCAGCAACCAGGTGGAGTGACAGGGAGAAAACATCTGGGCGTATTGCTAATGATTAGAAAATCTAACATTGGATTTAGAACATAAGGGACCTTGTACCAATGTGAAAAACACTAATGTCTTTGGTGAACAGGTCTTATAATCCATGAGGACTAATGCTCTGTCTAATATCCTACCTAAGAATCTGCATGATGTCGCATTTATGGGATAATTTGTATGATCTTGGATAATTGGCACAGTTGCACATTATTTGTGCATTTTCAGGGTTCTCTTTTGTGTGTAACGATACATGTAAAAACACATGCCATTGTTCATTTTCTCACATAATCAATGCCTTTGTGGTATGTGTTCAGATATTACATGATGATATATGCAGGCAGTGATTGCTTATGGTATCTTACAGTGATGGTAGCGATAGTACAAATATACATTGGAATTTTGTCAGTTGTGTTACAACCAACATTTGGGTTGAGAAGAGGGGCAAACTGGATAATATTTTTTTCTTCTTGCTAATTTCCAATATTTTCAGTTCAGCTAGACCAACTTCACAACCGGAGGAATTGTAAATGGCAGTTCTGCATGATTGTTCATATGAATTTGTGGAACAACTTGATTCAATTACCATACCACGTTGACCACCTCTGTGCTCATTATTTCTTTTGCAGTGACTGTATTTTCTACTAGAATTAGAGATGTCATTGTTAGCACCAATTATACTAGTACTAATTAGTTATAGGCAAGTTACGTTACTCAGTGCACTCTCAACACAATTGCTTATGCAAAAACCTCAAAATCTTAGCAGTACAAATATTTTGGAATGGAGATATACAGCTTGGAGATGAGTGGGCATGCACTGTGTAGAGCCCAGTACAACAGGCAGCTTTCAATTTGGCAATGACAATGCCAGTTGGAGTCACGGATGTTATCACTTTCTTATTATGGTTTCTTGTTACTGTGGTCATCATAATGTAGTCAAATGTCATCACTTAGGTTGTCACAAGGTTGTGCCAGTTGTCACAAGGGTCATCACAAGTCAAGTGCCATTACACAGGTTATCACAAGACCTTCACAACATTGTCACTTTGAGATGTCAGTTGTCCTTGTCATATCCTGGTCACCCTTCTCATTCGCAGGTTGCCAATCATGGGAAGAGCAGCCACAGAACAATGGTAGAGGGTTGGTTGTGAGTCATGAGTCACAAGGCTTGCTAATCAGATACCACAAACAATGAGAGTTATATACCTGTTTTACTTTGTCAGTAAAGGTAGCAAGATCCTATACATAGATCTCTACTTTGACTGAATGGCCGTGAGTCATCAAGGGTCACCGGTGTCATCACAAGGATTATCAGGGTCATTATGATAGGTTATCACATGTTAGTAAACCATCCTGAAATGGGTATTCACAGGGCCTTCACCAATGGTCATTGAGGATGTCTCAAGGTCATCACCAAGAGTCATCATTACCATGATAGGGAGATCACCAGTGATCACATGGGTAGTCAGATGAGTCAAAAACTTTATGAGTCATCAGTCGTTGTTAGTTCTTATCAGTCGTTCTTGCCAATAAATTCCACATGACAAAGTTGGAGTCCTTGCAACAGTTAATTGACAAGGTGGAAATGCAATTCTCATAAGCAGCCTTTGTTAATAATTTTGCTTGCCATTGTTGCTCCTTCAAGTAAGGCATGGATGAGTAAATAAACTCCATATCCATTTTAAAAATTAAACTCAAGTTTGCCATCAACTCAACACCTGGTACCAGCCATTTAAAGTCTTACGTGCCCAATTCAACAAAAATATCTAGGCAATATTCACTTGCAATTGTAAATGCTCTACTGGCACATGTACATGACTTTGGGTTGAGGATTGAATGGAGGATTTTGGAGGAGGGGGTTGGTAAGGGACTTAGGGAGATTGCACCAAACAAATCTTGTCCTCCATCCTCAACTTAACATTTGAATATTCACTACACTTGTTGCAGATGTAATTTTACACTTAATGTCATCTTCTGGGACATTATGATGTTATTCCATATTGAGTGTATGATTTATTATGCTTGGATATGTGGGAATACAGATAGAGAATTTCATCAGAAATTCCAAAAGGAAGAAAGAATTGCTGATAATCACCATCGTCAGAATGCAGTTTTTGACATCATTATGATTCCATTCCAATCATTTGCCTAACTGGAATGTTGTATTACTGGAGGAACAACATCCCTTGCTGGTTTCAATGTTTCTGAAGTGGATTTTGATTGTGTTACCTCACTTACATCTGCAAAAAGCATTATAAGTTTGGTGTTTGATCCAGGTCTTTCTACTTACACCCCAAACTTGAAGAATGCATATAAGTAAAAACCATGTATTGACAAAATGTTTGATATCAACTGGCTCTTTAAAAGATAAAAACATCAGAGGTATGTCACACTGATGTATTTTTTCATGTCATAAATAGATACACCTTACATTCCTGGCCATCCAGTCTTAACTCGTGACAACTTTCTTTTCCATTAAGACATTTTATCTTCAGTCAGGTCAGTACTACTAAAGGATTATGTAAAATCCTCCAATGCCAATTACAGGCATGTTCATAGAGTAATGAGATGACTATAAATTAATGGGCATACACAGATATTATGTAAAGCACTGGCATACCTTCATGTCAGTTGCAGCTGCTTGGATAGATTTTAGGCCAGAAAATGGGTGAGTAAAAAGTTGTATCCGAGTAAACACGCAAAACGCATTTTTTAAAAATTCTGTGCAGGTCAATTTGTACACGCGGTACTGGCGCAATGGTAGCGCGTAGCACTCCTAATGCTGAGGTTCCGGGTTCGAGTCCCGGGTATCGTTTTTGCGCGACCGCAAATTTCGCACTCTCGCACCTAAGCTATTGTGATGCGGTTGCGTGTAGCTCTGTAGCCCACCATTCGATGGCGGTACTGGCGCAATGGTAGCGCGTAGCACTCCTAATGCTGAGGTTCCGGGTTCGAGTCCCGGGTACCGTTTTAGTGCTCGACGAATTTCACACTGTGCTACGCACACTGCCAGTATTGCTTTTTTAACTTTCAACTCAGTAACATTGCCTTTTGGGCACTCTGCATGCTTACCCTTGAATGGATTCGTGATCATCATTTCAAGTATTTCACTACCGTTATCCCTAGTATTTATGGTCCATATTACATGAGTCATTGAATTCACGCAAAACCGCATTGTGTTTATTGCGAATTGAGTGAGTTTCAGTTGGCAGACATGACATTTCGTAAGATTTGAATGGTACCTCAAGAAGAACATCTTTGTTGGTTGAACCTAGTTTTGGCTCCTGTTAAACTCATATTGTACATAAAAGAGTTGTTTCATTAGAAGCTGAGAATCCCATAAGCAAAAACCAAAAGGTTTGTTACATATTATGAGAACAAGCCACTTGTGGTCCAAATCAGAGGATAGTAAGAAATCACACAAGTATTAATTATGTTTCCATCATTTTTACCTTGTCATTCATTTAAAGAAGTAATTTAGTGATATTTTTGTGTATGATGTCATTGTTACATGGTTGTCATTGCTTTTTCATCATCATCATCATCATCATCAACCATCATCATCATTTCCATTGACATTACTGTGTGCCTGTTAGTCTTTTTGTGTGATTGTTGCTGATGTCATGTGCCTTTTGTCATTGTGGTGTGGTTGCTGTTGCCATGGATAGTAGTTGTTGTTGCTTTGTTATGTGTGGTTGGCACTGTAGTGGGTAGAGTCTGGATCTAGCTTGAGTGTCACACATCATCATTGATTGATTGTGTCATTGTTTCAAGAGACGCCAGAAATTGTTGTTGCATTGTAATATCTGAGTTGTGTGTTGCTTTAGTTTTTTGGTGTCCTTTGTGTTGGTTGTTGTGCTGTTGTTCTTTGTATTGTAGTGTGGCTGTTGTTCTTTTTTTTAACTTTACTGTTTATTGTTATTTTTGTGCTATGTCTTTGTGCTACTATAAGTGTTTGCGTGTCACATTTGTTTATTGTTGATTTTAGTGCTCGTTAATGTGTTGTTATGGGGTTGTCGTGTTGGATTTCCTGTCCAGCAATAGAATGTTGCTTTTGTCATAATTGTTATGCTGTTTGCAATGTTCATGTGTTATTGTTGTGTGTTGTTGTATTGTGATTGTTGTGCCATTATACTTGCAATCATTGTTGTGCAGTTGGTGTCATGTATTCATCGTCATCATTGTGCTGCAGTTGTGTTGTGATTGCATGGTTGATATTGATATCATGGAGGTTGCAATCATGTATGATTGTTGTGTTGTGTTGTGTTGTCTTGGAGTTGATGAAGCCAGCCTTTGCAGGTGGCTTTTGTTGGATTGTTGTTGATGTACATAATAATATAGATATATTGACAAATTCCTTGGGTATAACGCATGATGAGAGATGGTTATCACAATATATAATCTCAACTTTACAGAAACCCTAAAATAACAAAAATAGAAGGAACAGGAAATTATAAAGTAGATGAATCTAACCATCTCTCCAAATCTTCCAAATCAAGCAAATGTATGCAAATTTGGAAGCAGACACAGTTGAAAGAATGAGTTTGTACCTGAAAGATGACACCCTACACTAAATGTTTGTAAAGCATCGAAAAATATGTATTGGTTCTATAATAACACACAGGTAGCAACACTGCAGAACTCCACTAGAGAGGATATTGCAACAGATTCAACTACATGTTTGGACGTTTACAGCACTGTGACTTTAAAGCTAGTCTCCTATCCAGGGCAGTAATAAAGAAAAATGTAATTATGAATGGAGTGGTAAGCAGCTGAAGTGGAGAATTCAACCTTGTTCTAAGTAGTATGAGACAATTTTTATTCAATTTGGTGTAGTGTAAGATCAGTTCAACCGATCAAAAATGATTTTGTCCCATACCGGGGTGTGTAACAGAAAATAAACGAATCAATACAAATGTCCTGAATTTGAGGGGGCAGACTCAATGAATTACATTTCAAGGTAACAAGTTTCATTTCAGTGATGAACATTCTGATAATCTCCCCCAATGAATCATGACATCTATATAATCAAATACAAAGGCTCCTGTAACAGATTGTGTTGAAGGAGATGGAATGCATCATGGGGTTAATGAGGATTACTACTGTAGTAGAAGTTACATATCACAAGATCATGAATACCCTGCTCATCCATCTCCATTTAGTACCATATTAATGTTACAAGGACAGGAGCACCAGCATAAGGGACATGAAGAGTACATCAGAATGCTATGGAGTCCAACAATTAGAAATGCATATAAACAGAGGGAACATTTTTTATTTTTATCTGAAAAGGCTCCTTGAGTGCTAAAACAGTGCTTGCAAATGTGTATTCAGATGTCCTAAATGTTGAGAAAAATATGTCTTAGATTCCCCATCAAAACACCAAGGAGTGTTCTTGTTGGATATAGGTAAAAATACTCCTGTGCAATCCTGGACATGTACAAAATCTATCCATTTCAAGGATTTTTTCATGGACACATAAAGGATATTTGCAACCAAGTCATGATGTGAGATTGCATTATAATGTCATAATGATCCATGGTTCTTTTTATTGTATACTGTTTGTTCCCAGTCACAGACCAGCCAATGCTAATATACATGCAACAATGGATCATGTCAAATGACCAAACAAGCATTATCCACCCTCCTTTGAAGGACTCATTTCAGTCAACACTTGTCAAGTGACTATGTAGACAGAATGGGTCCAGAGATTTAAGTTACTACCTCTTGATAACACAAATTAGTAACACTGGTCAAGTGTTTCATAATATATTTTATGTTGATGTTGTTAATCTCATTACTTGTCATTCCTTGCCCTTTATACTTGATATTATACACCACCACATGGTACAAAACGCTATGAGAGAGTTGGTGGTTGAGGTTGATTACCAGTGGGATGTCACATTTGTCTCATGTTTCCATTAGCATTGGTCAAAGTTCACCTTTGGAACTCCAAAGTACCATGAAAAGTAATGGTTGTTTCAAAAGAAATGGTAAGGATATTTGTGTCTTGGTTGATAATACAAGCTAGCTAAAAGTTTGACGAACAATTCACAACCTACAGTTGCCATCAAGATATCTCCCTTGTCTGCCAAAATGAAACACAATACATAATGTCTTGCTACTCTATTCCAATAGACAGACACAGACAGACACAGACAGACACAGACAGACACAGACAGACACAGACAGACACAGACAGACACAGACAGACACAGACAGACACAGACAGACACAGACAGACGCAGGCAGATGCAGACAGACGCAGACAGATGCAGACAGACACAGACAGACACAGACAGACACAGACAGACACAGACAGACACAGACAGACACAGACAGACACAGACAGACACAGACAGACACAGACAGACACAGACAGACACAGACAGACACAGACAGACACAGACAGACACAGACAGACACAGACAGACACAGACAGACACAGACAGACACAGACAGAAACAGACAGACACAGACAGACACAGACAGACACAGACAGACACTGGCAGACACTGGCAGACACTGGCAGATACAGACAGACACAGACAGACACTGACAGACACTGGCAGACACTGGCAGAATGTCACAGGCAGAATGTCACAGACAGACACAGGCAGAATGGCACAGACAGTGACAGGGAGAATGACACAGACCGACACAGACAAACAGACAGTCATAGACAGACACAGATACAGGTATCAAAGACAGATGACAATGATGGAAATGAGAGGCAGTCATAGGAGACAGACAGAGACACAATGAGAATGACATCAGAGAAAGACTGAGGCAGACTCAGGTAAACAGAGGCAAACATAGACAGACACAAAATTTGAAGGGCTAAATATAATCGGAACACCGGTTATCTCAAGATTATCATGATAACAGGCTTGCCAGAAGGTTGATTCTAAATGAATGGTGTCAAGTAAACTTTGAAATAGAATTTTAGCATGAATATTGTATTTTAGATTTCCTTGCATAGAAGTCTTACAATATTCTACCAGGATGATGGATTGTATTGCTCAAGCTTGCCAACTTCAATGGACTATGACCTGCATACAAAATGTCCAAGACAAGTAAAATGCACACCAGTCAAAAGTTGTATGTAATATTTTCGATTGATGTAGTAATGTAACTTTCTAGTCAACCCATGATGTCATTTTTGTCTGTTGGATTGTTCACTGTTGACAGAAAGAGAAGATTCGCCCTTTTGTAATATTAAGCCATCTTGAATTTACAGGGGTCATAAACCACTCTTCAATATTCTATTGATAGAAGGCTGGATGATAAGATCTGATTGGTATCAAAAGGGAAATTTCAATGCTAGAGTTCTTTTACTTCTGTCTCCAGAAAAGATTGACATGCACATTTAATTTTTTTTGGTGAGTTTGACCATCTTATAAGGCATAGGTATTTCTCCCCATTACCTTTCATTCCTTTTCCTTCCACTTTTGGGAGAGTATGCACTCATCTCTGATTGGTTTTACCCCCGGAAAATATGATATGATGCTTCCCTTTCCTATATCTGCGTACGTTTCATCACATTTAGACAGTACATCATTACATTGGTATGTAAGATCTGTCATATATTTACTCGGCAAGAGTGGTGAAGCCTGTGATAGTTGTGATGATAAAATTGTTAGAACTATGAATATTTATTCTAATACATGGCTTCTGACTCAATTTCAAACCCCTTTAAAGGAATTGCTAATTCATGTTCCCATCCAATTTAAATTCTTTGGTCTGGTTTCTTTGACAAAATCTAATTTGGATGTTTTTACATCAATCATCTCACATATTGTACTTTTACACTTAACCATGAAGAGCTGTGAACACCTTCCCTATCATAAGCTCTCACACAATCATCAGACAAATCATACTCCTACCAAACTAAGGCAAATTTTCATCATTTGCTGAACACCAAAATCACATGGGTTGTTGCTGCAAAGTGTTGTTGCTTTCATTTCATATGTCAATTTGACACGATGAAAGTTTAAACTTGTAAAGAATGTAATACCCCATGATGGATCTAATCTGTTGTAAATCCATCGTACTAGTTGCATTGAAAGTTGAACTTTCACTGGTGTTATAAATGCGGTGATACACACTGGCACCAAACTCCTCATCTTCCTGGCATAGCTATGTGAACATTAAATCTATCCACTCCTGTTGTAATAACAAATACTCGGATCACAGACTGATTGTCTTCTTGATGGTTTCTGTTTCCTAAAATTCTTTGTAAAGTGTTGCTAGTGTTGCTTTGAGTGCTGGTGGAAGCAATGTCCCTCCCCAAACCTCCTCGCTTTGCTTTTGGTATAATCACCTGTGAAAATGATAGTATGTGAGGTTGGTGGACTACTATTTGTTGGTGTGTTTGGTTGGTGGACTTCATCTTTCTGTGCTTGTTGTCTTCTGCTTAAAATGGCTTGATTGAAACAATTGACAGTATACAAGATGGGTTTGCTGCACTTGTGTATTAGTAAGTTGAATTGCAGCTAAGTAGGGTGGCAGTGGCAATTTTCTGGCACAGCCAGAGTGTTGACAAACCCAAAACAACTAATATTTATTTCCAACACAAACAAAAATCAACAGTTAGCTTGGAAAACATTCATTGATGTGTGGGTTTTCATTAATGGATGTGCCTACATTTTCTCATCTCGTCCTCCTTATTGAACCTTCATGTGCTGATTTGGGAAATATAGCACATATTTTTGTTCTTCCGTTTGAGGTTGGCATGACTTGTATTTCATTACCCATGAACAGTGTGTTCAACATGTGGAAAATATTATACATACAGTGATGAAAAGTGAGCCAAGTCATTGAACTTTTTAATGAACAGACATAAACTTAACATTGATGACAGTTCCAGAGCAATCAGTAATTTCACTGTCAGACCAGATTGTTAGATAAGAAGAGATGTGACACAAGATGTACCTAATTGGCTGTAAAAGATCATCATTTTGAATGACATTGCTTTTAGTAGCTGGTTACTGTCTGTTCAAACTGCAACAAAAGTAAGAGTCAACCTAGGTATACACATCATATCATTAGACAACTGGAGCTATTATTGCAAAGAATATTGAAGTCAAAACTCAGTTTCTAGATGTCATGTTATCATCTTATCACCATGTCTGTCAAAATATCAACACGATGAACATGACAACACAAAACAAATCTAGTCATGAACAAATGAGAGACCACGATACTCATTTCGGTAGTACATGGATTGAGTTTAAAAGTGTTTGTCCTGTCAGGGGGTATGTTTGTCTTTGGCATGAAATCATATCAGCACTTGTGACATGCATGAAAGAATGAGAATTTCTGATCGAAAAAAATTCAGTAATACATCAAGATCTCCAAAAATATTCAGGAGAATGAACAAAAAATGAACAGGGGATATTCCATGAAGGAAAGGGAATTTTTTTAGTCTATTGCTGCAAATGACACTCGGACATATCATGCGGTCAAAAATCATTCCTAGATACCCCCAGCCCCACAAACATGTCAAAATTCAGCCCTGGTTGCATATTGCGAAAAACCTCTACTTTTGACAAGAGCCAAAATTGGCATTGGTCAAAAATATGCTAGTCAGCAACATATAGTTTTTGATCAAAATGTAGTTTGTATGACATTAACTTTTTTCAGGGAAGGTATGTTCTACATTATGTCTCACCAACAGAAGTCATGAGTGTTGTCATATGATGAAAAATGTAAAGTATCTTTAATATTTATTGACTTATTTCTCATAAGTTATGTTACACTTTCCCACATTTTTGCTACCCCATCACCCCTTTTGCTCAATAATGATGTTCACCAAATCAGCATGAGCATTTAATTATGTTCACCAAACCAGCATTGGCATTTGATGTGTATGGTGGTGTCAGACCAAAAAGAAAGGGACAGTTTAATGCTTTCGGAACTGTAAAAATGGCAAAAGATGGAGAATTTTTCACCGCTGATATTATTTTGTATTTTTTATTGTGATTCCCAGAAATTTTACAGATGTACATGTAAGTATTGATGAGAATGCTGCAAGGATTCCTTTGGAATTTTACTTTGTATTTATGAGTGATTAATACAATTCCTTAGAATTGTTGTAATCAATATTGATTCCTCCTGAATCATACATAGGTTTTTTGTGTGTTGCAACTCCTAGAGAAAGGCTATCTTTTACCAAAAATTCAGATTGCATTGATACCATGATTGGTACATGGGGTTCATATCAAAAAGATACCATTCAAAATCACAGTTTTCACATGTTGCTCGTGAATTACACCTGCTCCCAGGGAATTGCAAAAAACACTAAAACTTAAGAATTTTTCTCCAATTACAATTCCTAAGGAATTGCACTCTCCACAGCTGTTGGCCTAACATTGACTTTTGGTGACATGAGAAGATTTGTGCAACCAGGGAGATGCACCAGGAAAAATTCACATGGGTATGCAGGACAGTCTATTTTGAGCAAACTTGCTTTGATGGCTTTATTTAACAAAGACAAGAGAAACAAAGAAATTTAGCGCAGTGGTTCTTCTCAAGAAACGTTTTGCATTTCTTATCCTCGGGTTTATGCAGTCAATCTTAAGCAAGAATATTAGTGATGAAACTGTGTACAACCTCTGAAAAGAGATACCTTCAATTAACTCCTTTCCAAAAGAATTAAATAATTGCAATGGAATGGCCCAAAAACAATTTCCAAATTTGGCCTTGGTCATATCCAAATGATCATACCCAAACAAGACGAAACAATTATTTCTAGTCTGACAAGGAGAAGGAATAGGAACAAGAAAGAAAGGAGGAGGAATATACAGGGGACAAAGATGAGAATGACAATAAAGTCAAGAATGAGTAGAAGGAAACACTGCATAAGCATATCTTGTATAGTAAGATGTTGAAAAAATGTTATAAGAGAGAACTCATCACAAGACAAAAGTACTACCATTTTAATATCCCATATCATACCCTTATATTAAAGTTAAAAATCCTCACATTGAGATTTTCCCTCAGCTGTAGTCATTCCCATGTTGAAGTATATCATGACCCTCAATATATTGGTCAAAAATTTAGTTATTCACATTGTCCATATTCCACAAGTATGGATTGTGGCATCTATTGAAATCTGTTGTACTATCCACAGAAATACACAAACGGGAAGAGTACAGGAGGCAATGGGGATTAATTTGAGAAGTCTACATGACTTTATGCTATATATATTGTTTGTTCCGTGCATAGAAACACATAGAGTTGTCCTATAAAAACATGCAGTCAATAAATGATATTTAAAAAACAACCATGGCATCCCAGGCCCAAGCCATAACTTGTCAACAAAGGGCAGCAACTGCACGCCACCAACAAGTCCATGCCAACTTTGCTGAGGGATTTCCTGTCACACTGGTGCCACAGGCACCCATTCCTCCTGCAGTGCAGGAGGCCACAACCACCCAACCTGCTGTGAATCAGCGGAATCAGCCCCCTCACCATGTGATTGTCCCCAGGGATGTTTTGCCCTTCCCCCTTATTGTGACCACACCTTCTGTCAACATTGCTGCTATTACTGCAATTGCTGCCATTGCTGCCCCATTGCCACCCTTGCAGAAGAACAACCTCAAAGAGCCCCTTGTCACGAGCAGACACTTGCTGAAAATACCATGCTCCCCTTTGCAATTTTATGTCATTCAGAGATTGTATTGCATACACCTGCCACCACAAGTTCATCAGCAAGCAACTGATCCCGTAACGGTCTTGGATGTTAACAGATGGCAAAAGCATCAAGTCAATGGCTATGCTGATGCCAGCAAATGTCTCTCTCTGCCAGTTCAATACAGGGTGAATGCTGTTCTCACATGGAAGCAAGCCATCTCCTACAGCATGGTCAACAATGCCAACAGATTGGCAACTCCACATGATCACAGCTCGTGGCTTGTCTTCTCTGCCACATGAAGTGGTTCTAGATGCAACGCCACAGCATGGCTTCTCATGCTTGAAGGCCCCTCACATTCTTGGAGTGTGAACAAGTCACGGAGATGTATTGGTGGATCTCAAACTGGGGGCTTGGTCTTGTGGCTGCTGCTGCATCTACTTTTCAATTGACAATGATTGGATGCCAAGACAACACAGCCAAGTTCAGGAAGGATGACCTTCAGCTGTATTCTCTGTATCCAAAGTATGGTGTTGGTTGACTCCCATGATAAAAATGAGAGGGATGTCCGCACCCCCAAGTGATCTTTGGGGCCATCAACACAAGGTGTGACTTCCTTTCAAATGGTGCGCTTTTGCTGGAGTAGTGAATCCTACAAAGAATAAGTATAGTTTTGGATATGAGCATCTAGATGATCCAATTCAAATAAAGGAGAAGGTGAGCCATCTCCTTAGAGATTCTTTGCAAGATATTGATTATAATCTTGAAGAACAGGGGCTTGCTGGAGCCCATGGCAATAGGAAGATGGCAGTCACCTTTGCCAGAGGCAATGACTCCTCAAAGGTATGTGTTTGTTGATTTATTGTTTTATCATGGTTTAATTCAAATTATGATGTTACTAACCAAAAATACGTGTTTTGTGTTGTGGTTTAGGATGATAAGGACTATAGGGGCCATCACTGCAAACAAAAAACACTGGTAACATCCTGGTACATTCAAGTGCACAGGGAGGTTACCGGAGCCCCCCCGGAATGGTATATTCCGGCAACCTCCTGGTACACTTCTATAACCAATCATTACACTAGCGTGCAGAAGGGTTACTGGAGTCTACCGGTGGGTTACTGGAAATTTGAGACTTAAAACAGCTTTTGGATTTATTTCTACCAACGATAGAAATTGGTATTTTTACAGGAAAACAGACTTCTCAGTAAGTCTTAGAATCGATATCAATCTAAGTAGTGGCTATAACTTACTTAGTAGCTAAAAAAATGCTAACCGGTGGCATATTGGAAGTGTACGGGAGGGTTACCGGAAAGTACAGAAGTGTTACTGGAGTGTACATGAGGGTTACCGGGGTTTGCAGGAGAGTTACTTGATTTGCCAAAATAAAGATTCCTACAAATCGGAGGGGTACTGGAGTGTACTGGTGGGTTACCGGAGGTAGGTAGGTTACAGGTGTAAGCTAGCTTAGGCTTACTAATTATGCTGTGCCTACTGCCTATAGTAGCCCCTCACATTGCCCATCACCCCGAGCCCACCATAATGCCACATGTGGCAAAATTTCAGCTCCAACAGCTTGCTCCTTGAGTCCACTGTGACCCTCCACTCAAACATACTGTGATTCCTCTACCACACCATGGCATTGTCCACATCAACCAAAGGGTAACCATGCATCATGGCAATGGGCCACTCAACCCGTAGTGTCATCAAACATGTTCCAGATGTCAACGTCAATCATAAATCATGACCGAAACCCTCGTGGAAAAGAAGCAGAGGTTTCGTGTCTGTCATCAGTCACCCTCACCACCCTCGTGGATAGGAAGCAGAGGTTTGCTGCACTTCATGCAATTCTTGTCAAGACAAGAATCAGCCTTCCCAGTCTTTCTCATTCCATCACAAAAAGACTTCTTCAGGTAGGTGAAATCGCTTTTTGCCTGAAAGCCCTCTTTGGTATCATGATACAGTTGCTCCATTCTACTGCACATTTGGTTTTTGGCTTGGTCATAAAATTGATTATGTGACGTTGGCTTCTCTTTAACTTTTTTCCATGTCTGTCGGCAACATCAGTGTCTGGACTGTCCATCCTATCCTCCATGCAGCTACTGGAGATGGCCTTCTTGCAGCTTGAGAAGCCACCACGAGACATTCAACAAGGGTGATACTGAAAAGGGACGTGTGTTGAGCACAACTTTGATGTAAGAGGTGAATATATAACTGTTGAACTAGTAGACCAGATCCTCACAAGACCGCTTGTGAGACCCTGGTAATGAAGCTAAAAAGGAAAGAACGTTACTTATGAAATGTGAGGATGTTAAGGAAACAATAAGGTACTGATTTGGTACTCATGGTGTGAAAATATGGGAATAAGAATGAAATAAATTGTAAGCCTGAGGTGAAAAGTAATACAGGAAACAAAGGCAGTTTATAATTCACACACCACCAAATCTCTTTCTCCAGATTTCTCAGCAGGTGTTTGTGACACCTGTTTGCATTTTGCATCTTAAATACACAAAATACAAGAATATAACAAATGCTAGGGAAACAAATAAATTCATGCTAGATGAAAATAAATACTTTTACCTCATTTTGCCGAACCTCTGCATTCGTTCTGGCAGATGTCTTGACAGACAAAGAGTTTTGTTCCTTTTGCCCCTTTGTTAGATTTGTATTCCTTGTCTCAAAAGCGACTCTCAAGCCTATTGGAACCTTGTCGTAAGATAGCCATTCATCAGGGTACTCCATCACCCACCAAACCTTGTACAGCCTGGCCTTCCTTGGTTTCTTATTAGAATACAGGATGGTCTGGACAACCTTGTCTATGGTATCCTAATTCACAAATAAGAAATGAATCCAATGTGGGGGATACATGAAGGCAAAACGGAAATAGCAAAAAGTAGGCATTCAGAGGAGTACACTGATACCTTAACCAAGTGCTTGTTTGCTCTCTCTTGAATTTTCTCTTGTTGAAATCTTCTCTGACATCAGATGTAATGTTACATTTAGGTTGCCAACCATCTTCATAACCTCCCGTCCATCTGATCAAGTACTTTTGCTGACCATTTGATTCAAACTTGGAATGAAGGATGGTCTCAACTAGATGCTTCTGCCTCAAATTGTTTGATTCCTATCCCTTGTTGAGACTTGACTTCAATTCACCATCTTTACAATACATAACAGTGGTCTTCTGCAGACCAGACAACAGTCTCTTGGAGGAGGATTTGAAGATTGAAGTGCTTTGGTCGCCTGTCTTGTTGTCATCTGTGATTGCTGCTGTTCCTGCTGCTTAGTTTCTTGCAGTTGGACTAGCTCATCAGGCAGACCATAATGGCCTGTAACATGTCCCATAGCTATCTGCAATTGATGTTGTTCCCACTGCTAAGCCTGTTGCTCAAGCAGGCGTACCTGATCCTTCATTTGCTCCAACATCTGTAGATCACTCTGCTGTTGTGGCTCTTCAAGTTTCAGCATCATCTGCTGCTTCTCTGACTTGTTTGTGCACTCCATCCAACGTTGCTGCCGTAGCTGTAGACCACTCTCCTGTTCTTGCTCTGTGCCAGTTTCACCTCCATTTCTGATGCTTTTCTGACTATCATTCATGGGATCAATCTGAAGTGGTTGCTGTGTCTGTTGCGTCTGGTCCATCCACTGCATCAGCACTATCTGTGGAGACTTCTGGATCTATTGATGGGGATCCATCCACTTCTCCTGCACAGTCTGCACCATCTGCACCATTCCATCATGCTGTGGAGCCCACCATTCAAACAAATCGTTGCTCCTGCCCATTCCATTGATGAGGCTTCATCCGCTGTATGTACTGGACCTGCTGTTGCAGCTCTATCTCCGGAGGCTGCTGGTGCTGCCTCTGCCAAGACTGTTCCAGCTGCCAAGACTGTTGATGCGGAATCCTCCAGTATTCCTCCACTTGCTGAGGATTCTCTGACTGTGGAGGATGTTGCTCCATCCTTCTATCCTAAGAGATACAGTTGATTGAAGATAACTTGCCTTCTATAGTAGCACTGAGATCAAGTACATCATCCAAATCTGGAGGAAGATCAACGCTTGATGAACAGTTTACCTCTCAATAGCAATCATCCATGCGTGATGATAGTACTTGCCGGGACATCCCTGCCCTTTTTGCTCTTGAGACAGCAGCTTGTAAGAGGATCTTAACTTCGTCCCCGCTATTGAGATGTGCTTGTAGATGTTGTTCAGTTGGTGGATTCTTGTCAGAAAAATGCTCTCCCTTGAACAATTGCTTCTGCACCAAGGTGTATGTCTTGCATCGTCCTTTTGACTTATAATCAAACGAAACTTCAATCTCATAATGATTAGCATGTGCATGCTGTTTGCTCCCTGCCTTGGTTCTGACATACATTCCAAATAACTTTTCCTCAAGATCTTGAAATTTTTCTCTTAACATCTGCACAGGCAGAGTTCACATGTTTGACTAAGCCATGATTCAACACCCTTCTTTTGTATCAGCCTTATCACTGATAGTGTCACTGATGGTATACGGTGGAACATGAGTTGCTCCGTGAACAACAATTGCAATGGGAAGCATTTGTTTGAGAAATTCACTGTTCTCAATGTTCAGACTGTGAATATTTCTCCAACTGAGCTGGAGACAACTTAAGACACTTCCCTGCACTTTTCTTGTAATTGCTTAATGGTATGGCATCTCCACGTGGCCTCCATTGCCACCAAATCTAGCATCCCCCCTATCTTTTATAATTTTCTTAGATTACAATAAGTGTTCCGCATAGCATTCGTACATGCGTGCTAAACAATGGTGCGATTGTGCTCTAACTTTGTGAAACTCCCAATCGCATGTTTCAATGTTGAGATTCAATCCTGTGAAGTATTCTTCAATGGTAGGTGCCAAAAACCATTGATTGCTTGGATGTGACCTAAATTTTGGTGGATTGTGGCAAGATCTTGTTTCATTCCCTTTTTCTGTTCATCTGTGTATTGATGGGGAAGAATGCTGTACTACTTGAGAAATGTGACTTCATCAAGAACTATGCCAGCGGTGATAACCGTTGCTTTCTCAAGATTATGAAAGGAATGTTTGTGAATTTCTCTGATTGTTTCCAGACCAGTTTGATTACTGATGTCAGTGACCATTGCAACTCATTATATGTGCTGATGTTCAGAAATGATTTTCCAAGTTCAGAATGCAATGTGGCCAACACAGGAAATTAACTTGCACGGAACTTTTCATTGTCAGTTGCATCGTCTGGTAGCCACTTCTTCAATTCCTTGTCAACTAAGGTTTCCAGATACTGGCAGAGCATCCTTGATCCATCGTTGTAGTTCCCATGTGAGGTCATATGGAATGCAAGTTTACAGCAGTTGTCACTGTTGTTGCTATGTAGAATGCCATCGCCCATGAAAGCAAAATATTCCCCCATCCATGTGTTTCTTTTGTCGCCACTCCCATGATGATGCCGTGTTCATTATCCACAATCAAGGAACGCTTTTACAGTGTTTATAGGCCGGCAGTGGGGAGCACAAGGGTGTGAAAGAACGGGTGATCTTACGGATTCCATTTGCTAGCCATGGAATTTTTGTCAAGGAGGGACTATCTAGTGAGTGGCATGTCTGGTTAAGAAGACTTTTGACGGGCTGAAATTTGGTCACGTGTGACTACTGTGTTCGTACTAATTACTATGTATAATTTGATAAGGGTGTCACGCCATTTTCAATCAAGTGATGTGAATCATAATATGTTCCATCTCTACATCACACAATTACTATGTCAAGCATGTCATTATTTAACTAATGGTTCAGACCAAACAAACTGCTTGCCATTCTACTGGCGGGAAAGCTCCCTGATTCCAGCTTGCCACCAAGGCTGCTCAAAGAAGCACCCCTGCAACGGGAGGGGTAAAAAGCCGCATTGTTATCGTCCTGGCACTATTGCACTCTGCACAATCTGCCGCTACTAAAAAAGCACAGATCTGCATATCCACAAGGTGCCATTCCAGCATCTTGCAAGGGAAGCTCTGCAGGATTTAAATAGGCCAGGTTCCTATCCATGTTTCACTGCAGAACATTTTCAGGTGACTTCTTTGTTGGCTATGCAAGAAACTGCGGAGGCATTCAGTGTCAGACTATTTGTGGATGCAAACTTGTGTGCGATCCACGCCAGGAGAGTCACCATCATGCCAAAAGACATGCAACTTACACTGCAAATAAGAGGGGAGTCTGAATTGATGTGCAACTAATGTATTCTAGGAGATAGGGGAATTAAGGTGTGGGTGATTGAGTGTCTTAGTGCGACATTTGAATGATTGGCTTGTTTGAAGCTCCACAGCATTTGGGTCACCATCATCTCAAATCCCATGCAGCTTCAGCTTTGAATAATATGTGATCAACATACGACAGGATCTGGTCCACTTACGATGATGTGTCAGCACTTGATAGTCATTTTAATGATCGTGTGATGAAATGCTGGTTCATGGTGTGGAGGAATCCCGTAACTTTATTTTAAGCAACAAATTGCCAAAGCAGCTATGCACTCTATAGTTTGTCGTTGATTTGTTTTCATTACACAGTGCAAATACTCCTTTCTCCTGCATGTTACTGCATGGTCCCCGTCCCAGTCCCCTTAGTTTGAAGCTTTGTTCTGTTCTGTCAAAGTACTTTCACACCCAACCTCTTTCACCCCAAACTTTCATATTCCCTTCGAGTTTGCTGGGAGAGTTGCCTATCTTTTGGCATGATGGTAACCCTCCTGGCATGGATGGCACACAAATTTGTATCTTTCAAGAGTCCAATAAGGTATGCCTCAGAGGCCTCCTGTGATGTTGCCAATGCAGTGGCTTGATAATGCATATCACAATGGAAATTCTGCATAACTTTGCCCACAATGCATCAGAATGGTAATTTTCGAATCAGAAGATCCGTGCTTTTCTGGTACTTACAAAACTCATGGAGTGCCACAGTTCCTGGACAATAATGATTGGGCTTCTTGACACTTCCTGCAGCAGGAGCAGCTTTGCGGGCTGCCTTTGTTGCTAGCTGCTTTCGGGGAGCTTTACCACCAGTAGACCGCAAGCAGTTTGCTTCGTACGAGCCATGTTGTCTGCTGATGATACTATGCCTTTGCTGATAGTAGTGATAAGTTGTGTCAGGCTGAAATTCAACAGTGGTGTGGTTAGAAGAGGGTTAGAATGCAAGCATTTGTGGTTACAAGAGGAGGCAGTTAAGCAACGAGCAAGGTGGAGTCAGGCCAATCCAGTTGTACTCTACCACCAAGTGCACCACTGCCTCAACCATGGAAGGAGTCACTGTATTTGGAGAGGAGTCTTGAACTTTCCAGCAGGAGTTAGAAGGGCTAGATATGCAAGAGGGGTTATGGTGATGGGAGCATCAAGATGCAAATGATCCTATTCCTGAGGTGCCTGTAGCAAGGCTTTCAAAGTGTCCTCGGAATTTGAATGATTTGTAGAAGGAGTATGAGTTTGTTTTCATGGTTGCAACCCAGAAAAGGATTGGAATGGTTTGGAGATTGGAGCAGATTGATGTAAGGATTACAAGAGGAATGTTTTTGGGTTCAAGTGTAAGATATAGTTCAGTGGAGCATAGTGCTGATTTGGCAATTGATTTGAGTTATATAGCTTATTGGTCCAATCTGTATGTTCCCAAGATAATTAAGAAGATGATTGCTAATAAAAATCAGAGGGCATTCTGCATTGAGAACATTGGCTGCATATTTTCTAAGTTGTAATGTGCTGTTTGAATGGTGTTAAGAATGGCTTGATTAATATTAAACGTCTAAAGTTTTACTCGTGCTAAAGGGGCCATAAGGAGTGAAGCACGCTAAAAATGTCAGGAGAAAAGTTGTCTCTAGCTTCACCCATATTAAACAGTCCCTGCATAGTAAAGCATGATAAAAAAGTCAGAGCTATTTTGCAAAATAGTTCGACCCTTATAAATATGTGGGCATGTTTATACACTATTTACAAGCAGACGCTGCATGAGTTTTTGAAGCAAACTAGACAGAAGAAAAATAGTTGAAACAAAGGAAGTATTAGATTTAAATACAAGGCGGCTTGCCAACGGTTGTGCCTCGCGCTTTGCATGTGCCTTGCATGAGAACACACCCATTTTAGAAATAAGATGAAAATTTTAAGGTAAGCAAACATCAAAACATCATAACTACCAATGTAGTTAAACAGAAAAATTAATTTTTTAAAGGAGTAATGTCTATCTAGACAGTTGAAGTACCTGTTATGGCCAAAGGTGAAAAAACTTTCTCACTGAAGAGGAAGGAGGAGTAGAAATAGGGGGGAATCGAATCAATTTTTGTATGACATCTACTAAAAAGTAAAATATCATATGTTCTCCTACTTTCAGCGAAGTGAGATTCATCGCCACTCAGGCATCTCAAACAATGTGCACCCCCCCCAAAAGAGCAATGCAATTGATGCCCCCCCCCACATTGTATTCAAATGTGCTCCTCAAGGGTCCAAGCAACACAAATTCCACCAATGTTACACCACCAGGGCATCCTTATCAAATCGCGTATTATGGTCTAATTTTTCATCACGTGGGGGTACACAGAGATGTCTCCACATAACACATCCATGGCCCTCGTAAAAATCGATGACAACCATGAATACAGCACAAAAGAGTGATCAATTTGTCAAATTCGTCACATCCGTACCCATAGCACCAATATCAACCGCCTGACATTTCCCGCACAACACCCCTAAACCACAGAACTTGTCTTGTCTGAGATTGAAAATTGTCCACAGGGACAATTTTTCCAAAGACAAGCAATTCAGCCATCACAAAGGATTGTCCGCCTCCAATTTGACCTCTCTGATGGTCCGTCCAGTCCCCAGAGTATTATGGATGTTTGAAACCAACACAATTCTCAAACTAAGGTAAGCAAATGATACAATAGTTGATTGTTGCATCTGCTGAATGAATTTATTTTTCATTATTTCTTGATTACTCAACTCCCTTTTTATGGATGCTTGTGTTTATTCAACAGTGGAGATAACAATCAATAGTTAGAAGAGAGAGAACACTGCAGAACAATATTTCAAGTGGGGCAAACATGACTGGGACAGGAGCACAATTTGGGTCAAATAGAAAGTGGAAATAGCTGGAATACAAAAAGACTCATATGGGTCATGGCACAGCAGACTGGTGGCAGGGAAAGTATATTTGCCTCCACAAGTATTCACATTATGAATTAGTTAAGATTAGTGACATAACAATCAACTAATGAATATGGCATAAAAATACATATAACAATTTAATAAGACAGTCTTTTAAAGCATGTTCTGGAGCAAACATCATTACACTATCATATCACTATTTTTAATTTGAAACTTCAAAATAATTATGTCCAGGCTGTGTACCATTTCAACCAACATATTTGTCATGGCCATTTCAATGTCACACTGCTGCAAAACAATTTCATGAGGAAATTGTGAACAATTTTCCTTGATAAAAGAGAAAGTTTGTTTATGCTTTTGATAAGGCATTGTTTGTTTCTGTTGTAACCTTCATCATACTGAAATGATCAGTTGTGAATGACTTTGGTATTGCAAATTTTTAACAACAAGTAATTGAAATTCATCTGGAATTATTCTACAACCATCCAAGATGATATGAATTGAATTGCTAGCCAATTCACATAAAACAACCGCTGAGTATGCAACATATTTGTATTTCAAACAATTGAACATTATGTTGAATTCAATTCCCATTTACATTAAGTTGAGAATTGGTTGGGGATGGATCATATTTTCAAATCAATTTTCTTCTTTCTTTCCTCATTGGCGAGCTGTGGATGAACTATTGTGTTGCAAAGTTGGAGCAGCAACATACTTGAGATGTATGGGATATGAATCAACAATCAGCCAAGATATTATGAATTAAATTTCTAGCCAATTAAAATAAACGATACTTTGATTATGCAACATAATAGTATTTCAAACATTGTAATAATCTGTTTAATTCAATTGTAACTTACAGTAAAGTTGAGTATTGGCTCATGATTGATCATCTTTTTAAATCATTTTGCTTCTTTCTTTCCTCAAAAACAAGCTGTGTCGGTGATGAACAGTTTGACATAGGCCAAGAATCAGCCTTTTTGTACCCCTGGGTACAAAACCTAAATGGAGGTAGGAGAGTCCACCTCCCAAGGGCATGGACTCTCCAACACTGAAGTTCAGAACCCCAAACAAGAGAACATCCTTGAGGAAGATCTGAACATCCTTGAGAAGGGTATGAACATACCAATTGTGTGTAGGATCTATGCAATGATCGTTTGCATCGTTTGGATTGGAATGCAGTTCCACTGCCTTTCCATCCTCACAATTGTATCAAATATAGCTCATAAAAAATCAAATCTTCGACACCTGTCGAAACTACCTATAATTTTTGCATGATATTTTTTACGACGATTTCGGCTCATGTCACTATCTATACATAACCGTGGTGTGACCTTCGCGCACCAAAGCCATCGACATCCAACCCTTCTGACACAAGGTACGCTAACAAATTTTTTATTGCGAGCGGAAATTTGTAACTTTTCGCATCAGCGATAAGTCTTTTTTACGTGATCGACGATCTCTCCAAAATTGGCTACACAATCAAGAAATTCCTGCGGTTTCGCAATCTACAAGCTCTCCAAAAATTCTCCCGCGATCAGCGAGTTAAGCGATAACCTTCAAGCAATTGACTTCTGCGAACGTGGATTCCTACTAGTCGGATTAATTTCGTGATCAATAATTCTCGCGGAATAGTTGGAAGCAAGACTTTCAAGAAATATAAGTCAAAGAAGAAAAATTTAAAAATAGAAAAATAGAAATTTTCTTTTTCGAGCTAACCTCATCAGGGCACCCAAGACCTTTTTCAAGGCCTTGTTTTATAATATGCCCCTTGGAGAGGCAAATAAGAGGATGTTGACAAGCAAGTCAAGCCCAGAAGGACTCAAGTTGCAGGAGTGTGAGCGGAGTTCAGGGAGGTCAAAGCCACCCATTTCCTACATTCCCAGTGCCATGGACACCCCGAAGGTAATCAACAAAATCAAGGTCTCCAACAAAATGACCTTGTCTGTCACCGTCTTCAACAAGGGAAGTCCATTCCTCAACCATTTCCAGACCTCGATGGAAATAATTTCCCAGAGAGGCTTAGACACGGACTACAAGGAAGCCTGCAAGGCAGATAAAAAGGCTGAGGCAAAACTGACTGCGGCCACTGCAACCAAAGCCAAGTTCAAAGGGATGGATGAAAATTCCCTCGTCCTCCAGTCATGGAACAAAGCAACTGCTGCTAAAATCCACACCAGTGAGGCCATAGTGTCCGCTGGCCAAGCGATCTTCCTGCAGTACTCCATTCAATTATCCGAGACCGCCCGTCGTCCTTGGACCACCATGGTCGGAGAGCAAATTAAGTGCGAACCCTGGACAGATGTGTATGGGACCAAGCATCCCACAAAACGCCAGGCATCTTGGACCTCTTTCAGGAATGTGTCCAGTTGCATCTGCAGATCGTCTGTAGGACTGATGCAGTGGAGCAGGAACATTTCTACATCAGCAATGGACTGGAGAAACCAAACAGGGTACCCATCGGGGACTTTGTGCAGAGGATCCAATGTCTTAACAGGTATGTGGAACTCTTGCCGTGCCTGTTTTACTCTTCAAAGGCTGCAAAGTCTACAAAAGTATGTGGGCCATTTGATGATGCTGACTTGGCAAGCCACATCCTCAGGATGGTTCCTAGGAACTGGCAGGACCAATATGAGCTCAGTGGAGCCTTGGTACCACAGAGTGTCAGGGAACTTCTGGAAGTCCTTGAATGCATCAAGAAGGCCTACCCCACCGAGAAGGTTGGAGAAGGACCCAAGACAGTAGCCAAGTCTAACGACTCATCTAGGAAGAATATGGTCTCTTTTAGTGGCCGGATTCTGAAGAAACGTCGCACAGAGAAGTACTGTTCTCTCTGCAAGAAACATGGGGCGCACATACCACCCACAACACTCGGATTGCCAGAAGTATGACTCAATGGGACCCCAAGTCAAGCTTCAAGGGAGAAAACCAAATGGAAACTCTCGTGGACTAGAGAGACCTGCTCGAGGAGGAAGTAGCTATGCGCAGCTATCCGCTAAAATCAACAAACTAAGAAAGTCCAACAAGAAAATGAGACGCGCTATCGAAAAAAAGAAGCGTAAGCATCACGACAAGAGTGACAGTGATGATTCAGACTCATCTTGAGATGATGGGTTGGGGAGTACTAAGAAATTGTGTAGTAAAATTGATTGTAATGAAATGATGAACACTTATCTTAGTCCTATTAAAACTTCCCCACGTGCCAACATAACATTTTCTGATTCAAACAATACATGTTTGAATCTGGCAGAAGAACTAGGAAATCTTCCAGCCAGCCTTACACAGAGTGAAACAACTGCCGAATTGTCAGACCCCGAACTGTTGGGTGAGCTTTTCAATAGTGTGAACCCCCCTTCGACAGGTAAAGAAGGGCAGGTCACTACTGTAGTAGCACAAGCACGCTATAAAGCGACTGAAAATCCAGCCCGTAAGAACATCAAAGACTCTACGGGGCGTCGTACCAGTAACACAGTCATCAGGATCCTACTAGACAGTGGATCTGATGGTGATCTCCTGTTCCATGCAAAGGGAACGGAGAAACGCTTTCCCTACTTGGCTTTGGCTAGGCAGGTCCCAAAGTCTCGGCGCCCGTCGAATGGGAGATTCCTAACCAAAGGAAGGAGCGAAGTCAACTTAAAGTTCTTTGAGTATTCAAACAGTAAGGAGTACAGAGTGACCCCTGATATAGTGTAGTATGATAAAAAAAGATGGCAAAGCCAGCTTTCAACCTCATTCTTGGATGCCAAACCATGAAAGAGCTTGGAATTGTTCTCGATTTTTGAACAAAAGAAATAACCATTGATCACATCATTTTGCCAATGAGAGACATCAATAGTATGACCCCATCAAACTTGGATAAAGCCTGGGCTGTTAATAACAGCATGGCAAATGAACAGCAAAGTACGCAGGAAGCGACACAGCGGGTAGTTAATATCCTAGATGCAAATAATAAAAAGGCAGACCTCCAATCAATTGTTAGCACCAATTGTACTCACCTAAGTCTCCAAGACCAAAACTCATTGCTGGAGTTACTCACAGAATTTGAGGAACTTTTTGACGGAACACTAGGTGGTTGGAACACAGAGCATGTGTCCTTCGAACGTAAGGAGGGCGCAAAGCCATATCATGGCAAGGCATACCCAGTACCAAAATCTCGCAAAGAAACAACTATCAAAGAACTGAATAGATTATGCGAACTGGGAGTGGTAGAGTTTCAGCCCGAATCAGAATGGGCGTCACCATCATTTATCACTGGAAAACAAGACGGAACTGTACACTTTCTCACTGATTTTAGAGAAGTAAATAAACGACTAGTTCGAAAGCCGTTTCCATTACCCAAAATTAGTACAGTCCTGCAAGAGCTAGATGGATTTACCTACGCTACAACCCTAGATTTAAACATGGGTTATTACACCATTAGATTGGATCCCGATTCATCCAAAATATGTACCCTCATTTTCCCATGGGGCAAATATTCCTACCTCCGGTTACCCATGGGCATTGCAGGTTCGCCAGGCATCTTTCAAGCAAAAATGTCAACACAAATGGGAGCCTTAGAGTTCGTAAGAGCTTACCCTTAGAGTTTGTAAGAGCTTACCTTGATGATTTGTTATGCATCACAAAGGCAAACCTGGAAGACCACCTTGACAAATTGAAAATGGTGCTTACCAGGCTACGTGAGGCGGGCTTGGAAAAAATGCCCGAAAGTCATCATTCTGCATCTTTCAAACAGAATATCTAGGTTATACCCTCACACGAACAGGGATTAAACATTGCGATTTCATTGCCGAAAAATTTCAAAGACCTCCGTAAGTTCCTGGACATGGTCCAGTATTATAGAGATCTTTGGGCAAGACGCAGCAAAGTGCTTGCCCCACTCACCTCACCGGTAGGAGAGTGCGGTCACACCAAGGCCACCAGAGCCAATATGATGAAGAAACGTCCATGGTACTGGGATACGGTGCATCAAAAAGCATTCGAAGACTTCAATTGCCAAGGATGTAGTCTTAGCCTATGCTGATTATTCAAGGGAATTTGAGATATAAACTGATGCCTCGTCTAAACAACTTGGATCAGTTATCACCCAGGGTAATAGGCCCCTTGCATTCTTTATCAGGAAGCTGTCCACGATGCAACAGAAGTACAGCTTGACCAAACGAGAACTACTGGCCATAGTGGAAACACTCAAGGAGTTCAAAGGCATGTTGTGGGGACAAAGATTAAAAGTCTACACAGACCATAAAAATCTAATCCAAGACGCCCTCGGATTAACCTCTAACCGTGTCTACCGATGGAGATTGCTCCTCGAGGAATTTGGCCCCAAAATTGTTTACATTAAAGGCATACATAACACTGTTGCCGACGCCATCTCTTGCTTAGACATCGGACCAATACCGAGTGAGCACGAGAACTGAATGACGTTCACCAAATGCCGGTGTCATTACACCATGCAAGAACAGAGTGCTATAGGCACCTCCACATACCAAGAGGAAATGAATCTGGTATTTGCAAACCGCAGCAAAGAAGTTGTCATCTACCCGTTAACAGTACGAGAGATTGCAGAAGCACAAAAGCTTGATGCCAGCTTGAAGACATTGAAAGACCAGTACTCGACACAATTGGTCGAAAGTACACATCTCCTATGTAAGGACGGAAAGATGGTCGTTCCAAAAGATCTTCAACACCGTGCAGTTAGTTGGTACCACCACTATCTACAGCACCCTGGACACATGAGACTCGAAGAAACCCTTCGTGCTGCGATGTACTGGAAAGGTATGAGAAATACCGTCCGAAATATGTCAAAACTGTCATGCATGCCAAGTCAACAAGAGGCATAAGCATAAGTATGGGAAACTCCCTACTAAATTTGCCATCACAAACCCTTGGGATGTACTATGTGTGGACCTTATTGGCCCGTATACAATCAAAGGTAAAGATGGGACAGTAATTGACTTCATGTGTCTGACTATGATTGACCCAGCTTCTAGCTGGTTTGAAATAGTTGAACTACCGGTAATCACTGAGGCAATTATTCCCCTGGATACAAAAGGGCGGAAGGGTAAAAAGACCCATGAGGAACCTAAGTTAGCATACTTTGATAAATCATCAGCAATGATCAGCAACTTAGTGAACAAGACCTGGTTTAGTAGGTATCCATGTTGTCAATACATAATTTATGACAATGGAAGCAAATTCAAACTTCACTTCAAAGCCCTATGTGACTCATATGGGATCACGAGTAAGCCTACCAGTGTCAAGAATCCACAAGCGAATGCAATTCTAGAACGAGTGCATCAGGTGATATCATCTATGCCCGGACAGCTGAAATAGACATGGCCCCTTCAGTAGAGCCAAGCGATATAGACAAGTTTGTGACAAACGTCGCTTGGGCCATTCGCTCAACATACCACACTGTACTAAAAGCCTCCCCAGGTGCAGCCATCTTTGGACGGGACATGTTGTTTGACATCCCTTCCTGGCCGACTGGAATAAAATTGGAGAATATAGGCAACACCAAACAGACCAAAGCACAAAACGGAAAAATAGCTCACGTCGTGATTGGGACTACAAAGTTGGTGATCAAGTACTTCTTAGAAAAGATGGTATACTCCGCAAAGGTGCAAGTAGATATGAAAGTGATCCTTGCGACTATCACATCAGTTCATACAAATAGAACCATCAGGATTCAACACGGAACCAAATCAGAAAGACTGAATATACAAAGAGTTACACCTTTTTTAACAACCAAAATTAAATCCGTATTAAATGTCAGTTTCAAAACGACAAAAACGGACTCTCCCTCTTCAAACAACACTTACTTGTTACACATGTTTAACAAACTCTTTAGTTCGTTATTGTTACTCTCATGAGAACCCATTTTTTCACCTAAAAACACTTAAGTTTTTTTCCATTTTTACCTGATACTCCATTTGTGGGGGCGAGTGACATAGGCCAAGAATCAGCCTTTTTTGTACCCCTGGGTACAAAACCTAAATGGAGCATTCTCAGGACTCCCCAGTAGGAGAGTCCACCTCCCGACGGCATGGACTCCCCAACACTGAAGTTCAGAACCCCAAACAAGAGAACACCCTTGAGGAAGATCTGAACATCCTTGAGAAGGGTATGAACATACCAATTGTGTGAAGGATCTACACAATGATCGTTTGCATCGTTTGGATTGGAATGCAGTTCCACTGCCTTTCCATCCTCACAATTGTATCAAATATAGCTCATAAAAAATCAAATCTTTGACACCTGTCAAAACTACCTATAATTTTTGCGTGATATTTTTTATGACAATTTCAGCTCAGGTCACAGTTTGAACAATGAGTAAGAGAGATGTGTCTGACATAAATCTACAATCAGTCAAGGTATTATGAATTCAGTTGCAAGTATGACACATTCTTGCACTTCAAACCATTAAGTAGTCAATTCTAGTTTACAAATAAGTTGAGTATTGGCTGGTAATGGATCACTTTTAAATCATTTTGTTTTTTGTGTGTTGGTAGGTGATAAGTCATGTTATTCATGGACTAATAGTTGAATGTTGATTTTCCTCACCAGTAAAGTGTAAAGTACACTACTCTATTTATGGCATCCTGTTGAACAAAAGGGAGAGTGAGAAGATCAAGGGAAAACTAAAATGCTATTCATCACCCAGTGAAATATGGAAGGCCTTTTCCATTACTACTTTGAAAATTGGTACTTAATGATTTTAATTGTGTTGTGTGTGACTAAGTATGTAATTCTAACTTCATTTTATGCTTTGATATAAATTTGATGTACCTCAAAGTAAAAAGGTGTCTACATTTTTGTACATATTGTAAGTAGAGCCCTGAGATCTATTTGTGCTTTGGGCTTGATTTTTCCAATAATTCCTTGCTTACATTGAAACACCAACATTGGTAATTATTTCTATTTTTCAAACGATTGCTGTTCTGTTGTATGCCTGTCATAAATTCTTTTGTTATCACTAAGGAGCATTACTCACATGCCAATAAAACATTGCAATGTATTCCAAAAAAGTTGAATTAACCTTTTCTCCCCCCAAAGTTTTCACCTGTATCCTCCATCCCCCATCACAGTCCACACTTGTAACTGAGACAAGAGAATCTATTCCAAACCACAACCCCAAATCTCACAAAATCTCAGGTATTTCTCTTGTCCTCTTTCAGATGGACTCTTTAATAGTGGAACAAGAACCTGCTGCTTTGCATGTTCAGTTTCCTGTACCATACATCTAAGATTTTGAAAAATCTTGATTAAGTCGATTTTGAGACTATGTAGGTATGACTGTGTGGATCACACACTATATTTCACGTTTTAAGTATGCTCACAATAAAAGTTTAGGTGTTCTCAGTGTTGCTGTTGGCTTCAATGGCAGTTGTATGTTTTAAATATGGAATCACAATCTGTCAATCACCAGGACGCATTAATGCTGAGATTTACTAGTCATTTATGTACATGGTCAGTCAAATGCTCCTGGCACATCAAAAAGATCTAAATTGTCATCAGCATTAGCATCATCAAGTAACAATTCAAAGCTGTTTGCATTCGTTTTGACATCATTTTCACTCATTTCAACATAGTCTTCATCTTCTTCAGTTTCGTCAGGTTCCTCTTCAACTGAAATTTCTTCTTCAATTTCGATCATTTTGAACCTTCCTACAGAGCATGGTTCAAGACCCCATCCTACCATAACAGCACCATCTATCTCAATCTTCTTAAGGACGTTACGGGCACAGTCATCACCTGTGTTTTCGATACTCGCGGTGTCCACTTGAGTTATTTTTCCCCAGTAAGCTTTCTCGTCATCCTGAGTCAAACTCATCCCTTCACTAACATATATAATGATAAAAATGATGAAAGTTTAATTGTTGTTTGGTTGTGATACAATTAGCAGGCAAGATACAAATATGACTCACCTAAATGTGCCATATGAAACGCTACGACCAAAACCAAATCGATACACTTGGATCCAAATTTGATCACGTTTCTCTCCTATGATGCTCCATTTACCGCGAAGGACTGTAGATGATCCCAATCCATACACTGTACTGAAAGTGTTGTTGGCAAACAATTCAACGGCGACAACCTTGAGAACGAAACAAGAAGATATCAAAAAAATCTGGTGAGAAGATGAATAAAAAAACATACTCGCTACCGATTAGGATTACCTGCATATTCTTCTGCGGTTGCGACTCGTCTTCATCCTTTACTTCTTGGCCTCGGCGATTCGTCTTCTTGCGCTTAGGCAACGGATAGGTTGATAAGTAGAACCGCTTCCCTACCAAATCATCTTTGCGAAATAATTCAACCATGTCGTCATCGTCTCCGTTTGGGTTAGCACCAGTAACTCTGGCATTGTAGTCACCGAGTATTTGCTTCAACTCAAAATTTCCCATGGATCGTGGATTGAATATCGGTTGCTCGAAAAATGAGGGATGATGCTTCGGATACATGAACTTGCCTGTCTTGATTTTTCCCTTGGGCACAGATAGGTATACGTCTATGCTTTGTTTTTTAGGAGATTGCTTATGTGAAGAACCTTCTTGTTGTGCGTTCTGTTGAGAATTTGAGTCAGACTCATCGGATAACATTTGCCGCTTTTCCATGGCAGGATTATCGGTGAGACTTTGTTCTGAGTGTACAGACACCTTACCCACCAGTATTGTATCGTCGTTTTTCCAATTGCCATCTTTATCAGTATTCTCCTCCTCGTCATATATGAAAAACGGCTTCTTCTCCGGACGATCCGCGGCTAGAATGAGTTTTCCGTCAACGAAATCCCAAGTTCCCTTCCATGCAAAAGATTCTCGCTCTCGCTTCAATATCTCTGCTGCCAACCTCTCCTCCATTGTCTCAGACTCCTCACCATCACTGAACAACAACGACTTGCATTGCTCAAAAGTCTGATCGTCCTTTAGCTTGATAAATATTTCCGTCTGCTTCCGCTCTGTAGGCAGTGTCGTTTTCTCCCCCGATTTCTTCTTGGGATAAGTGGTGAATTCTTTCATTGGCAGGAACCCCCGAAGCCTCCAAATTTCTCTGGGATCTGATTCCACAGAGGACGAGGACGAGAGAAGACGGCGTTTTTCGAATGGTAGGCCATCCTTGTCGAGGGAGGTGAGACGCCATACTCCTCGAAGGGCTCGGGGATCAACGTCTCCGATGGAGTAAGCTTCGGAGTTGTGGCGAGGCGAGGCTACTGCGAGGAGGAGAAAGAATGCGCGGAGGGAGTTTATCATGATGGCTGGGTATTGTCGTCTAGACCGAGAGTTGTTGACGTCTGGCATGGCAAACTACACTTGTGACTAATCAAATGACGATCATTGTTTTGACTTCGAGGGTCCGTTCAATATCATGGTGTTGACTGTCGGAAAAAGAAGATGTTGCTGATGATGGCGACATCAAGAAGAATTCTCCTCCCGAACATCATGTTCTGCGCTTTGTACAATACAAATTCCTACCTACATTTTCAATTTCAATGTCATCTGCCTCGCAGACACCCAAATGTCATACCCACACACAACATCCTCTAAAAAGATTCAAAATTGTTAATTGGTGCAAATTGAAATTCAGATAGGCTGCAGCTCTAATCTAATAAGCTTAAATGTAATGTGGTTCTCGAGATGGCTTCTGATAAAGAAAAATGAGTCAATTTAACAACATTATTATTTTTCCGAAAGAAAGCCAAGCACAAGTCTGCCTGCGATTTCAGCGCCAATCGTTTGTCAACATCACGACTTGTCACGCCCATCGATTGTGCGAGGATACTGCGTCTGTGGGTGAAACCTGGGTGAAACCATAAGAACAACATGGCCATCGCAGGCCATCGCATGTCCGACCATTGATCCGTCTCTAATCTGATTGTTTCCTGAAGCTACACACATATCAGCAACGCTAACACTTATATTAGATTCGTCCCAGTAGCCCTAGTTCTATCGAAAGACAACGCTACCTCACACATTCATTACTTTAAGGATATCAAGATATGGCTCGCAAACGATCGCAACCGAAGAAAGAACCTCACATAGTCGAAAACGAAATGGACGACAGCGACGACGAAGAAATAGACGAAGACGAGGCATTCAATTCAGAGGATGAATTAAAGTATGGATCTTTCTTCGTGGGAAAGTCAAAGAAGTCGAAACCCCAGGTCAAAAAGATCGGACAAGACAGCGACGACGAAGGAGATGCCAATGGCAGCAGTAGCGAAGAGGAAGATTCTTATTCGGATGACGATGATCATTCAAAGGACTGGGCGGGGGAGTCCGACTCAGATGGAGAAGAAGACGATGGTGGGCAATACATGCTCGATCTGCTTAACAATTTGGACAAACAAGTTCCTGGAAAGGATGCCAGCTCTAGTAAAGCATCGGAGAAGAAGAGGAGCGAGAGCTATAACGGTAAAATCCAACTCGATCATGTTCCCGCGGCGGCGGTTCACATGCCAGAATCTGAATTCGGTGCTGCTATCGTATCTGTTCCCTCTGCGGCCAACAATTTTGGAGCCGGCAACAAGCTCACCTTGGATTCGTTGATGGGCGGAATTTCAGATACGCAAGGTTTTACTCAAGTTCAAAGAACCATGCGCGCCTTGTCCAGCGGTAATGGAGCCTCCATGGACGACGAAACTAAAAAACTAGAAACGACGCCAGCCCCAGTGCCACGGGTTGTATCAGAACGAGCCTCGCGCAAAGTTCACTACCAAGCGACCACTGATGACGTCTCACGATGGAAAGACATTATTCACATTCAACGCGATGCAGAGACATTGGATTTTCGTGTCAACAAAGGAGGAGCGAAGGCCTCATGTGTGACCAAGGATGGGTTGATTGCCAAGTTTGAAGCGAAGACCGAGTTTGAAGAGGAGTTGGCGAGAGCTCTCGAAATTGCTGGTATGGAGGACGAAAAGGAAATGCAGAAACGAGAAAGGAAAAGGTTGTTGGACAATGGTGGCTCCGCTGATGGTTTTGAGGATGGCGAGTTGAATGAAGGTGGTGTAGATGATGATTTAGGAACTAATAAAATCTCTTTAGAAGGTGAGCTAAAGCTACAACGCAATACGTGATACTCGCTGTTGCTTATCTCAACGATTCTCCCCATCTTTTATCTTTCGCATCTTGCTCAAGAATACAAAAAGCGGCACGGAGAGTTGGCCAAAATGCGCGCTCTCATGTTCTACGAAGAGCAGAAGCGTCACCGTATCAACAAAATAAAATCTAAGAAATATCGCAAAATTCAAAAGAGGAAACGTGAGCGCGAGAAGGAGGCAGAAGAAGAAAGTGCGGGGCTTCATGGTATGTTACTCAACCCATATTTTTGACTTGCATTCACCTATCTACCAGTGTGATGTCTCAATCTCTTTCACTGTATTGAAAAATCGAATTTATAACAAAGATCCCAATGTGGACAGAGAAAAGCTAGAACGGGAAGAAATGGAGAGGATGAAAGAGAGGATGACGTTAGCACACAAGAATACGTCGAAGTGGGCACGCAGAGTCCTAAGACGCGGGGCTAAGATGGATCCAGATGAAAGGAGAGCATTAAGTCTACAGATAGCAAAAGGTGATGCGTTACGTCGGAAAGTCATGGGTGATGATAGCGGAGAAGATGCCAGTAATGACGAAGCGGAGACAGAAGAAGATTTGATAAAACGAGCTCGAGACCTTCTTGTTGAAGGAGGCGATGTCACGGTAGATTCTCTAGGAAAAAAGAAGGGCCTTTTTGAGCTCGAGTTCATGAAGAGAGGTATGGAAGCACAGAGAGCTCGAGCGAAAGAGGAGGCCCGGCGGCTTTTGGAAGAACTAGAAGCAAACGAAGTTGCCTCAGCGGATAGTGATGATGAGAGTAACGGCGACATCGGAGAAAGGAAAAAACCTGTTAAACCAAAAGTGGCTTCAGAAGAAGAGACGAGTAAGGTGCTCGCGGAAGGTAAACTTGTTGCCTCTTCATTGGAGTTCGGCAAATCAGATGCTTTTACGGTTACAGCGGCTGGAAATATTGGTTTTAATGGAATTGACGCTGCTGGCAAGGGTGAAAGAAGTTCAGTCGAAGAACATTCAAAAATGCCAAAGCCTAAAAAGAAGAAGAAGAAGAAAACTGAGATCGATGAACTGAATGCAGAAGAATCAGACCTGCCTAAGTCTGCTGATGTTCAAAGTCAAGATGAGGCAAACCCATGGATGACTGGAACAAAAGGCACATCTCCTTCTCCAGAGAACAAAAGTTCCAAGCCTCAAAAAAATTCAGCGACAAAAGGCAAGCCGTCGTCGTCGTTGAAAGTGAATATTAATGCCGCCGCATCTATGTTGGTCGATGATTCACAACGAGAAAAGAACAACATTTCTGACGGTAACGAGGTAGAAGGAACGGTTGCAGAGACCGATCACCCGCCGAAAAGCTCTGATACCGGGCTAGCCAGCCTTAGCCAGGCAGAGTTAGTTCGGCGTGCATTTGCTTCACCAGATGATTTGGAGGCCGAGGAAGAATTTCAACAAGAGAAGGTGAGAGGCTCTTATTTCTGCAAATTCATTCTTTTGATGCCTTATGCTTGCTGCTAATCCCATGTTGATATTTTGATGTCCGAAGGAGAGAATGAAAGAACGCGATGATCCCACCCGGCAAGTAAAGGAAGAGAAAGCAGTATCGGGTTGGGGAAGCTGGGCTGGAGCTGGAGCGCCTCCGCCAAGGAAGCCGCGTAAACTGCCAAAACACCTAAGTGCACCATTGAAAAAGCCCGAAAAGCCAACCAAACGAAAGGATGATGGATTGAACACTGTCATCATAAATGAAAAGAGGCTCAAGAAAACAGCCCAGTTTCAGCTGGCCGAAATCCCATATCCTTACAGGTCTCGTCAGGAGTACGAGAAAGCTATTGCAGGGAACATTGGGCATGA
The DNA here is from genome assembly GCA_013187285.1 of Cyclotella cryptica. Classification (NCBI taxonomy): domain Eukaryota; phylum Bacillariophyta; class Thalassiosirophyceae; order Thalassiosirales; family Thalassiosiraceae; genus Cyclotella; species Cyclotella cryptica. Next base: position 70,203 of record JABMIG010000372.1, on the reverse strand, counting down.
GTGGAACACTGCCAATGGCGTCAAAGAGATGACTAGACCCTCTGTAATTGTCCGTTCTGGTAAGGTCATCAAACCATTGCCCAAGAAAGCAAAATCCAAGCGAGCACCAGCCAAGTTCTAAAATAGCCAATCATTTGTTTCTTCGCAATAAGTTGCAATCTGTAGATGCATTGAATCCGTATCAACAAACATATATGTTGTGTGATGGATGCAAAAGATTTTGTGTGAACAAAAATTACGCTATTAAGTCTGAATGCCAAAAAATGCCTTTCCAAAAAGTTTCATCACCTTTCAGTATCATCGAATACTATAAGAAGTATCATAGTAGTAAAATGGAGTAAAAAGGTGTCAGTACCGTTGCGTGTCCCGTGTTCACCCACTTCAACAGAAGTGAGCCTTGTGGAGGACTGAAGTCATCGTTATGTCTCCTTCTTCATCCAACTCTCATTGACAGCAAGCGGTACCTAGGTAGGTCTTGAAGAAGTCTTGAAGCTTGTCAAAACTCAGAATCAAGAACGCAATGGAAGAATCAAGCGTTTATTTAACGCGCCATGGGGCAAGAATCGATACCGAAGACCCCAGTTGGCTGAAGAAATGCTTGCACAATCGCGCTGATGATCCCCATCTTTCTGCGGCTGGCCGAACAAGTGCCGTGGAGCTGGCCAGGGCTTTAAGTAGGTCACGAAAATCCGGGGCATGGCAGCTAAGACATATTGTGTCTTCCCCCTACACTCGCTGCGTAGAGACTGCCCACGTCGTCGCGGAAGCGGTGAATGTCACCGTTAAAATAGAACCTGGAATAGCAGAAGTGAACTCTACGCCCAATCCAGGATTCTTAGATGCATGTGAGTTAAGAGAGCAATTTCCGTTGATCGATACATCATATTCACCGGTCATGACCCGACAAGATTTATCAGTGGAACATAGTGATGGTGCTTGCGCCCAGCGCTCTGCCGCTACGGCATTGCAAGTGAGAGAAAATCTAGCCGGGAGCATTCTTTTTGTGGGGCACGGTGCGTCATGTCTAGGAATAGCTGGAGCATTCGGTCAGCAAGGATATGTTGGGTATTCGAGTTTAACTCATTTTGTTCGGATAAATGGGGAATGGGAGTTAGATGGAGTGCTGGGAGACGTGTCTCATTTGTCGGACAAGAGGACCTCGTTAGACAGTGCTTGGTAAGTCGAATTAAAGACCAGAGATGACAGACGACTAGGCTCATTTTCCTACACGGCAATGCTGTCAATGGTGATCCAACGCAACTTATGTGGCGTATTAGTGTTAGGACGCCTAGCTCTATACTTCAATTGCATTGACGGCAAGGGCAATCCCTATGAAAAAAGCTGCAATCATTCTTTGTCTCCTTCCAGAGTTGCACAGATTATCTTGACAGCAGTAGGAAGTTCGGTTGAAATATAGCTTTGGATTTGATTCGCTTCCTCCTCCAAAAAGTCTTTTTCGATCTTCTTCCACTGATGGGCATTTCGCAGCACATTTTCGGTAAACACATTGTGCAAGCTTAATGTCCCATACATCTCTGCCATAGTAAATGCCAGGAACGGTTCCACAATCGGCACGTGAGGTTGCATTGATGACTTCTTTGATGCAGTAATTGCTTCGGTCCGCGGGGCATATGATTATTCCATCTTTTTGAGATTTAAGAGCAGATGATGCGTAGCATTGCAAGGCCTGTTGCGGGTATTGCTTCGTCGAAAGGACATTGTCGGCAATGGCGAATGTAAATATCGCGAGGAGTGCAACTTTCATTGAAGGCTTTGTTTCTATATTGTCGTTTTAATGTATAACTGATTGTGTTGCAGCGTGAAGTTACTCCTGCAAATTCAAATTATGAAATTTAATGCCATTCTGTTCGTCGCATAATATGTTGTTGTACGATGAATCCATAACATATTAATGCAAAATGTTAGCCTTCGGGTATATCAACCGACACTTCAAGTATGGCAAACACCACTTTGATAAACACATATTTCCTAGGTATAAAGAGGTCAGTATTCATTCTCTGAATGATCAGCTGCTTCAAGCTCTGTCCTGAGAAGTGCTTTTGCTATTTGCATCAGTTATTCGAAGAATTGCATATCGTATCTCCTAGAGATGCAAAGAAGATGTTCGATGCATTTGCAAAGATGGATGTTGATGGGAGCGGAAGCATTTCATGCGTAGAGTTCCACCGCTATTTTGGTTGGAAGCGTGGTGTCTTCACAGAACGCATTTTTGATTCATACTTGGTGCCCCAAGATGCGCCTCAAAACCACTTGAAAGACACGAAAAGTGGGCTATCGTTCGAGCAATTTTTAGTCTGCGTCTGGAATTACTGCTCCTATGATGAACAAATGATGGCGCAGTATGTATTCAACATTTTTGACATTGACAAGCGCAGGCTAATATCCATGGATGAGTGTTACGCTTTGTTGAGGATGGTATATGACAACAAGAAAGAGGAATCATGTTGTGCCGCAATGTCAATGATTCGTCATCACGTTAAAGGTGAAGAATCAATTACCCTAGATTCCTTTCGAATGATAGTGGTGGCCAACAATGCTATACTACGACCGGCCTTTGATTACCAGTCTCACATAATTGAAAAGATCACTGGCAAGAGATCGAGCTGGGACGAGTATAGAGAGAAAAGGCGACGTAAATTTGGCTCTGAAGAACTCATCGATGTAAAATGTAAAGGCAAGATCATTGCACATTGCATGAAATAAAGTATGGTGGCTCCGTTAATTTGAAGTGCGCGATTGTTTCCATGCAATCAGAAATTTCATGGAGTGCAGCATCAACAGTTCAAGTCCGAAGGGAAAGAGAATACACGCTCTGGCCGCACGATTCATTGTTTTGAAAGATCAAAAACACCTACAAAAATAAGAAGAGATGCAATGTATCCTAAATTGTAATAAATATGATTACTTGGGCGGCGATTCAGTTACCAAGGTGAAGCTTAGCCAACCCCGAGTATGACTTAACTTCGGTAGTCAGCATTAACTTCCACGTACTCTTTCGTCAAATCACTTCCCAAAACAGTCACGTGGGAGCCACTGCCACCAAAATCCACACCAATCTCAACAAATTTTTGGTGCCGAGGAAAGTCATCATGTTCTCCTAGCTGAGCATCTGCCATGTGAGCACTCAATTCCTTTTCCACTGCATCTCCTTCCAATACGAATTGCCCATTGTTAAAGATTATTCTGCCTCCCAGCGTCAATGTCATTTCCTCAACACTTTCGTTAGGGAAGAACTTGCCCATAAAGGATCCAATCGCACCAGCAATTCGACCAGTGTTGGGATCGTTTCTTAATGGTAGTTGCAGAAGAGAATGCGTACGAGATTAGTGGTGTTTGTTCGAATGATATCGAAGTTTAACAACAATGTGGCATGCAGCGGATACGTCTCTGCCGAACACAAACTCACCCAGAAATCGCACATTTGACCAAGGGAGAATTTACTAAATGCCTTCCCATTCGACGAGCATCGTATTCTGATCCAGGGAAATTTGATATTTTGACGCGGATAACATGCCCTGTACCTTCTCCGTTGCGCACAAGGTCAGCAGATAGACCTTCACAGATTTCAAATAAAGCATTCTTTAATTCGTCTTCTGATGACAAAGGCTTGAGATTAGATGCAATGGCAACAACGGTGTCACTGGTAGACTCATCTCCATCCACGCTGATCGAATTGAATGATCGATTGCATGCTTCTGTAAGCATAGTCTGCAACGCGCTCTTCTCAATCGTGGCATCAGTCATAATGTAACCCAACATCGTAGCCATATTTGGCTCGATCATTCCTGCACCCTTCGCCACACCTACGATTCTCACCCCGTCTGACAATGTCTTACTTCGTAACTTGGGATATCTATCAGTGGTCATTATAGCTTCAGCGGCAGCAAAAGCACTTTCGGATTGTAAGGCCTCAATGGCAAGGGGAACGACATCCTCGGCCAACTCTTTTGCTGGCAATCTCCAACCAATAACACCCGTTGAAGAGGGCAAGACAGAGTTGGCGCCGCCGGGAAGATTTAGTTTCGAGGCCACTGCAGCACAAACGGATTCAGCTGCCGCAACTCCGTCACCACCGGGGCAGACGTTAGAGACTTTGTTGTTAATGACGAGAGCTTGGATGGGATGGCCTGCGGAAAGGCGCGATCTGCCTACTTTGACAGGACATCCCGGGAACTGCATGCGGGGAATGGAATTGTTGAATCAGTGCGACTGACACGCAAAAATTAACACAAGTGATAATCTCAAGCAGACTCCAAAAACGAGTCTACGAAGCGCAAATTTCACTCACTCTATTACCAGTAAAACAGCAGCCCAACTCTCACTAGGACCTTCCGTCAAATGGATTACAGTTGCCTTTATAGGCAGTGGTCCCAACGCCGGCGCCTCGACACTCACAAACGTCCCCTTGGCGGTACCAACCGCAAAGCCTTGGGGAGATTCCCCGCCTTTTTTAGATACGACGTGTAGTCTTCCTTGGCGGAGAAGGACGGGAGGACGGGGTCTGTGTCCAGGCCAGCGTTGGTGGAGTGAAGAGGGGATGTGCGGGCGGTTTTGGAGATGCCGAGAACGGATGCGGAGAAAGCATCGCAAGGGTTGGCTGTTGCGGCAAGTAGGACGACGGTAACTTTCTTTGCAAAGAACATGGTGGAGGAAGTGGAATGAATTATTGTACTTTGTGTCGATGTGGACTTTATGAACAATGGATCCGAGCTGATGATGTATTATATATTCCTTTACTGTTGCATTTGTGACAGCTTTCATATCGTGCTTCCTGTTTTATTTGTGGTGGCGTTAGATTGTCGCATTAAGGGTGGAGTTGACAACAAAGCTGACTGATGGCGAGATGGCATGAAAGATACGGGAGGAGCTGGATTGTTTTTAGACGAGTATACTCATTCCTTTGTAGCAGAAAAACGAAGCATTTCGTGACCACAGGGTGAACAAGATACTACATACGGTTTACCTCTAGGTATGCAGCTAGATATGAAAATGTATCTCTCTACAATATTCTTTCCATGAAAAGTATTGTGCAATACCATGAGTGCAATATTGTACGAAGGTCCATTCCTCTAGCTTACTATTTGTGGGATGAACAAGGGGGGAATATATTATGAGTAGTCAATCAAATGATTTAAGTATCATGATTTTGACCATGGGGGGAAATTTCTATCCAAAATTCATTGCTATTGAAGTGGGTGGAAATAGAATTACAACCTGTTACTATATTAAAATCAGTGCTGTAACCTATAATCTTAGCTTCCTTATTCTGGACATTATTTCAGATAATATTCTGGACATGAACTGGATACGTCGCTGGATACCCTACTATGTTTGACTTTATTTTATTTGGACATGGCTTTTTCTTGACATGAGGACATTTGATTGTTTGGGACCTTGCGCTTGCGTCTGGACCATTTCAACACTTTCAACAATTAGTCATACTCCACTCACATTTTCTGCTGTACAGTATTTAGCATGCAAATATGATTATGTATGGCATTTTTAATTTAGATTTAGGTTCCATAGCAGTAGCATTTCAGCAATGAACAATGCACAGAATGAATAACTGAATTGAACCAGTTAATTTTTTGACTCCTAGCACCTGAATGGGTCCCTCGCCAACAGCATTACAATTTTTGACTGCAATGTTGAGTGTTCCACGTGGGAGCATGTGTGGACAATCTAACCTCTAAAATACTCTCTAGTTTCTATTGTATGGTTATAGTGTGCATTCATCATTCATGTACCATATTTCAATGGTGCTTTGAATGTGATTTCTTATCACATCATATGAGTCCACTAGCCCAAAATCATGGGTTCAAAGGAATACCTCAAACAACTCTCAACCCCAATTCCTTTGAGAATATCTTACCAAGCCATTGTTACCAAACTTAATGACTGTATATAGACTACCGTAAAAATCGGTTTATAAGAACTAGTAAATTTCAAGAGATACATTTTTCTCTTGACCTGAAGTTAGTAAATTTTACATGTAACCTCTTTTTTAGTCCTCCCTATTTACCTAAAACAGGACGTATGGACTGTTTGGCACCAAAAGTGGGTGCGCCAAAAGCATGTGGGTGGCATGTAGGTGGTGTGGGCGTGGTGTGGGCGTGATGGAAAATGACATAACTCACGAGCCAGAAGGAGTTACGGGGAGCTATGGATATGGGCATGTTGAGGCTGATGAGCACTATGGATTTGTAATGATTTAGATTTTAAAGACCGCATGTAGGGCCTAAAAATGACAAATATCGTGCCTATTGGAGAGGGTGGTTCTTATAATGCGATAGTTCTTATAACCGATTTTACGGTAGGGTTTTTGTTCAGGGGGCTGCAGAGGGTCCATTTTTGGGCACTTGTGGGTAAACAGTGCCATTTAATTCATGGTATGAAAATGCAATTACTAGTAAATATGGACTGCTAGCACGGGGATACACAAATCCAGCTTTGTGAGTTGTATCATATTTATGAGCAACTGTTCTGCAACAACTCACAAACTAGCAAACTTAAGCACTTGGTGATAAATTTGAAGAAAATGGACATACTATACAAATGTTTCATAAATACAAGCTTTGCTTGAAGTTAGGGAGATGCATCATTGAAAAAACCAGGATACTTTTCTGTTGCACTTTATGTGTTCCTTCATTTTCTTGGCTACTTTTTTTAACATAACTGTTTTTAGTTTTTATATAGCTACTTTCAAGTTTAAGAAGCTGTCATGCTCACTCATATTATTTTGAGCCTTGGAAAAGGATTCATCAGCTCAGTCTGGTGAAAAGTTTTTGTGAGGGACTGAAAGTGGGAAAACCGAGTGATCCGAGTAACAGGCAAAATCATAAGGTACCATAGGTAATAGTTGTGTATTCCTTATATACCATAGGGGACCTTGCCTTGAGAAATAATGATATATTACAAGCAGCCGCTGCAAGATTTTTTAGCAGCTGCGGGAGCCTGCAAAAAGGAATGCGCCTTGTTTCGTTAAAAAGAAGATACAACAGTGGCCGCTAGTTAGCGTGAGCGCAGCGCCCGCTTCGCTCGCGCAGCGCGCACGGCACGACTTTTTTAGTGCTGTGCCTCGCACAAACGCGCTAGGTTGAATTTAGATACATATTTTGATTTTTTACCGCCGTTTACGTTGAAACCATTTTTTGGTGATATGAGTTACATGTTGTAACAAGTGTGTCAGAATTTTTGGCTACGCTTTATGTTAAGTTTAGAAAATAAAGGTAACATCGAACTAAAAGATTGTGACTACCCATGCATGTGAAACAAGAAAACAGAATATTTACAGGTAAAGTTCCGGAAATAATCAAATGTTACCAATAATGGCCAAAAGTGAAAAAAGCGTCTCCTCGAGGAGAAGAGGGAAAAAAACTGTGCTCAGTGATAAACTAAGATTTTTAAAAAAATCTTGATTACTTTTATATAATATGTATGGAAATCCAAAATAGTCTACACGTGGCAACTTGAACTGTAGGTGGTATTGTACCCATTGACAGCTCATTCTTGTCCGCATAATGGTGTGCTGCGCACAGTACAATACCATACAATACAGTATTGTACCGTAAACGCATGGCACGTCTTATGGGGTATGGAGTGGGTGCCCGGAAACCTCAATTGAGCACGGTGTCAATTATCAATCAACAGCACAATTTGGAAGGTTGTTAATACGTTTCCGTTTATTCTTTTGTGTCGATCTCTTCAACAAATCCATTCAATTCAGTATGAAGTCACAATTTGCAATCATCGCGTCCCTCGCAGTTGTGCTCTGTAACGTGGCATCTGGATTCGCCCCAGGAAGTCCATTTGTAGCCAAAAATATAGCAACCCCTAACGGACCAACGCCGTTCGGAAGTGAACAAGGATCGTCATACATTTCTAACCAGCATCCCGTTGCAATTCAAAAGCAACGTAAGTCCGTTGCGTCTGTTCAGACGATGGGCCTATTTGGTCTTGGTGCTCCCGAGATCGCCGTCATCCTTATCGCAGGAGCATTCCTCCTGGGACCGCAGAAACTTGCTGAACTCGGTAAGGAGGCCGGAAAAATGGCTGGGGAGTTGAAGGAGGTGCCGAAAGAATTCCAAGAAGGTTTGGCAGAGGGTGAAAAGGAGGCGCGGAGAATGAAGAAGGAGCTCGCTGATTCGTCTGCAGGAGTCAAGGATGCAGAGAAAGAATGATTGGCGACACTGGGTGTAGAATAAGTGGGACTCAGTTTGAAGGTCGGGGCTGATTCAGTTAATGAAACGATTGAAGCAAAGCGCTGGTGTTCTGTTGTTGATAATATTATGTAGGGGAAATGATGAAATAAAGGTATTTCGCACATATTTGTATGATCGTAGGTCTCGTTTTTCATCGACGAGGAGACATGATACTTACCATTACAATCGTTCCTGGAAGCAACTGTCAAATATATCATTATTGAGATTCTAGCTTAAACCTCACGACGAAAGCAAGCGATGATGTAGTAAGGAGTGATTCCGCGGGGTTTTGAGGGTCTCAGATATTATGAAGTTACGAGTTTTAAATTAGAGATGGACGGAGGGGCACATAGCTCGGTGTTCCTTTCTGACGTCGTCGGAAGAGGCAAGCATCCAGGCATGAAATATCACAATCCATTTGACAACTGAACAAATAAAAGCACATGACGTCGTGTACCACGCGAGGCGAAAGTGATATGTTTTCTAACGCGATTATGGATATTCAAGTAAGAAGATCTTATCTTCACACGCCATGGACAACCGCACTAAGACTAAGAGAGAGGTCAGCCGCAACAAGCCAAAATAAACACCCACGACTTGCTGATCCGTGTTGAAAACTTTACGTAACACACGGGTTTTGTCACCGATGTACTCCAGACCCAAGTAACTTATACGTCCAGGACAATGAATGCTGTCTCTGAGACGATACTGCCAAAGTATTTTTATTCTATTCGTTCAAGCATGTTTCTTAATTGCTGCCTCGATAGCCTCGGCATTAGCTCCATTAACAACATCGACCTTTTCCCCATTCTTAAAGTAGTGAAACGAGGGAACTGATCTAACACCCTCGCGTTTCATGAGTTTTGAGGCGTCCGGGCTGGCATCACCAATAACCTATTGTTTTGAATAAGCAGGAAGGAGAATGCTTGTGAGTGAGCCATCGTTTCCAAAGACTGGAATCGTAGGGGACGAGTTGAATTGAAAATGAATATCAAAATCGCCAACCATTAATCAGCTCAGGTCAACAATGATGCAACCTAAGACCATGCCGTCGACACGGGAGCTCGAAAGGAATCAACGCACCTTGATAAACAGTGTATCGGTGTACTTGTCGCTCAATTCGTCAAACTTAGGAGCAATCACTTTGCAAGGCCCACACCAAGTGGTTGAATAGTCAATAACAACAAGTTTATCGCCTGCACTAGAAATCTTCGAATCAAATTCATTCTCGCTATTGACGTCTACTACAGCCATGAGAGGTGGGGTGCAGGAAGCGCGGGTAGTCGCTCGCGATGGTAAGATAGGGGCGAAGGCATGCACGCTTGTGGCCCCAGTCAGGGCCGCGGCGACTGTGAGAATGGATCTGGTCATCATAGAGTTTGGTTCTGTAGCAAGGGATGATAGAATTTATTTTGAGTGGGTGCCAAGCTGTGCCGAGGCAGGATTGGAATACAGTGTATCCAACAGTCAAAAAGTAAAAATGTTGTTTTTTGGAGCGTTGCTATCAAGCAGCTGCCTTGCTCTTTGACAAGAGGGCTCTGAGATTGCAACAGAGGAATGTTTGTGACTAAAGGGAGAGCTGCGGGCGTCGTAAGCGAGGACTCAGCCGGCACGCTAACTATTTTTTCGGTATGGTACTCTGTGAAGGCGCAGAACAACCACTCACGTTTATTTTCGTTGATACATATTTATTTTGTATAGGCCCCTCGTGACGCACTTGCACTTGTATCTTTTGTCTGTCTGTCGCACGAGGATGTGGACAAGAAAAACTAATGGGAAAGACCTGCGTATGCATGACACATGGGTGAGGGGGAGGTGAGGGGGACCCATCTGTCCCAATGCACATCATTTGACATCATCCCATGCTGCCTTCAACATGTTGTAATATTCAATATCCCCACCCCCAGCTACGGTGCAATAATCGCACCATACACTTTGATCAAATTCCAGATTTTCTTCTGGTGCAATAATTGCACCATAAGCATTATATCCCCACCCCCAGTTCTGGTGCACTACCGTAATTCTCTGTTTAAAGCACCAAAATGTTGAAAGAATTTGGAAGAAGACAAACAGTGACATAACATGAAAAAATATTAGTATCCACTGCTAGTTACCAAAGTACCTGGAATTGTATCGTAGAGGAATCATTTTTATGATGAGAGTGTTAGCGCAGTTCGTTGTGGTGAGTTTTGCATGTTAAATGACATAACTCGCTAACCGGAAGGAGTTACACGGAGCAATACATATTGTTGTGACGTAGTTGACTAAGGCTATCACTTTGTAATAGTTGCTGGCTCTGAACAGCAAGTTAAGTGCGTGAAAAAGACATTGTTTATTGCGGTTGGAGTCTAGGCCTTATAATGCGCTCTCCTTATGATGCTAGAATTACGGTAGATACACCGCACACTTTGCCCAAATCCTTGAAATTTCTTATGGTGCATCTAGTGCACCATAACTTTTGTATTATTCCTGCATATGTACAGAGGAAACCAACAACCATTTTTGAGAAAGAGATCATTTAAAATATTAGTTTTAGAACAAAAAATCCCAGTAAGTACACCACACTGACGGAGTTTTTAGGAGTGCCAGCTGTCTGGTACAACTTTCAAAAATATTATATATGCCTAACTTTTCCATCTTAATTGGCCAAAAATTAGGCTTATGTATTTCTAGCAAAATAATGATGCCGAGCCCGGATTACCTCTGATTGGCAAATGTGTCTTTTTGAATTTCTACTGAGGCTATGTAGGAATCATCATGTTATGGTGCACTATAGATGCACCATAAGGATTATGATGGGGAAAGCTAGTTATGGTGCACTAGATGCACCATAACAAAAGGATGGGGATGTATGCCTAGCATTAACGTGTTATCATTTAAAATGGCTTATGTAACTTCCCTACAAATATTGATGCCAAGCATCCATTACCTTTTTGGGGCAAATGAGTTTTTTCTCATTTCTACCCGAGTCACATAGGAATCGTCCTCCTTATGGTGCAATTATTGCACCATAAGGATTAACATGGAGAACGCTAGTTATGTTGCAATTATTGCACCGTACGAAAAGGATGGGGATATTATTACTACCATATAATCCGTTTTTAGGTCATTCACATTATAAGTCGAGTAGGAGTAGAATTAGTGACATCTGTTCCTTTCTGCTTCATGAAAACCCGAACAGCACTAAACATAAAACAATAGATTCTCCTCACCATCAGCAACACGCCCATGTGTGTAGCTCCGCACAACTCCTTCTAGTTGTGGAGTTATGCCAGATGGTAGCTGAACACACTACAACGCACCGGGCACATCACGTCAACTGCCTTAAAATCGAGGTAAACGATGTTGTTTCAGGTCGTGTTGGTTGGTTTTCTGCCCAACAACAATGGGTGCTGTTGTGCGCTCCATCCGTATGGGTGTGGCAACGTGTTGGTGTTTGAGACGGGTTCTTGTGACGTTGGGATGCCAATTTGGCTTCGCCTTGTGTATAAAAGCCATCTTGCAGGTTACGTAATTCTCCCAGACAGGTCCAACCGTCACTGCAACAGCAACGCGCTTCGTGTCTCCCATTGATATGTGAACTTGAATTGTTTTTGATCTCTTCGCTTCAAGTGTTGTTCTTGTATGGAAGGAATAAGAAATAGAAGTTTGGTCCATATTGATGATATGGTCCTTGTTCCTCCCGGCCAGCCTTCCTTTCATCATCATGATGAAGTCGGACGGCACCAATTGCGTTTCCTTGAAATGTTTTTGCACTATGTGAGTAGCAGGGCGTTGGGTCAAACCCATGCTCTTGGTGAAACGGCGCACAATTTGTTCCCTTGATGCAATGGTTTTTTCCTGAAATGCAGGGAAGATGCGTGTGGTTTCTCTCAACACCATTCAATTGGTGCATTGAATTCCTTGATTGCGCAGTATTTTAACAAAGGCGCTCAATTGTTCCTTCACAGGTTCCAGAAAACTGCTTCATCCGGGATATACCCTCCGCGTGTTTCCACTCTTGTTGAAAGGGATGAAGCCATCTCCCTCGCCTACCTTTTCAATTTCTTTGCTCAAGCGATGATAGTACACGGTGGGAATGCCACAATAGTGGCACGATGCAACCAAACTGTGTCCATTCTTGACGAGCGCATCAATGGAGTATAGGAATTTGCGCATCTCTTTCAGCTTAAAAGAACGACGGGAGCTGTTCATTGTAAACACAGTAATAATGATGAATTCTTAAATTTAAAAAATGGCAATGTAATTGACATAGGCCAATTACCTACTTATTTAGTACTCTTGGGTACTAAATCGAGATACCCAGATAGGGATCAATTCTGACCTCCCAAGGAAGAGAGGTCCTGAAAAAGGGACAAAATCCATATCTTTGGATCTTTGGCAATAGCATTGCCCCCCTATCAGAACACCCTCAAAGAGAAGGTTAGAAACATACTAGGATTGTGTAGAAACCTACACAAAATCCCATTGTTTCGTGGTTAGGATGAAAGGGATAGCATTGCCCTTCCATCCTCATTTATTCATAGCAATAAGCTCACAATTTAATCAACAGCATTAATTCATCACAATGTATCTACATTTTACTACATAGTACAAAATTACATCATTATGGCTTAGGTCACTATCAATTGATAGCCTATGCGCGACCAAGCAAGTCGTCTGTCTAACTTTCCACCATTCATCGTCCATCAGGTATTTGTTAACCATGGTAGGTTTGTCTGTCTGTTGTCTGTTGCTCGAGGCCGTACAATACCCTGGGTATGTTAGGCATTGCACAACTTGTGTTGTTTGACTCCAAGTGAGTAGCAATAGCCAAAACTGAGCTACGAGTTTATACTCAGCCAGTTGAAGTGAGTTTCACTCACAGGCGGGCACATGTCATTGAGACAAGTAGCCATGAACAATTGCCCTTGACGTCAGTGAGGACTAGATCCCACTTGACGTGGGTATACTCCGCTTTCATTAGCAGAGTGCGCAAGTAGCACTTAGTGCACTTGACGTAAAAAAAGACCACTCGTGATGTATTATACGCACAAGTAGTGGCACAAAGCTTTATTGCAATATAGCTTGTAATAGCCCCTCAGTGAGCAAGGAGGCAATAAATATAAATGCCTTGGGTTTATTTTTTTCCTGAAAGAGCAATATGTGTACGTTCTATTATGTAGAGAAACAAAAACATGATTAGACTAAAAATTCATCCGTACCCATGATCACGTGCAGATGCAGTGACAACATGGAGTATTTTAAGTACATAGCCAAATAAAAGGCAGTACAAAGAAAAGATCTTCTAGGGCCTAAATGGATCCCACGAAGTATCTGAATAGCCTCAGAGGCCTAAAAAGCTTGCTTGTGACCCCCGAGAGGTTTTCGCCACTCCAAGGACTTGCGATCCCCCAGGAAGTTCTCGTTGCTGAAGTGTTGCATACTCCACAGATCCAGTTCCCTTGTTCGTTTGCATGGTGCCAGTGGGAGTAGCAAAGAAACACTGCACGGGCATAGGTTGGATGCGGGACTCAAGGTTTCAGGATTGGCTAAGATAAAACCTCATTTGGGAAATGCAATTGCGCAGGACTTTGTCCCACGATCGCAGATCAGCCCCATTCAAATGGGAGCGAGTCACGGCACAACCCATTTCAGAAATTGTATCGCAACAGAGCCCTTGTGATCATGATCTGAATATAATGACCACATATTGTGTGTCTTGGCCTCATTGGGCTCAGCCCATGAGAGCGAATGACCGGCCTAGGAGAGAACACTGTTCTACTGTTCATAAAGGCGTAGGAGCGCAACACATTGCCCTATACAGGTCAAACGTCAGCGTGACACGGAGTAACTTCTCCAAGTCCCTGAACGCATGGGGGTGCAAGAAGGACCCATAAATTGACTATGTGTCGAGCCCTAGTAATACTCATGGCATAATTCTCACGAAATTTCTGATTTGTGAAAGAATGCTGCCTGTGATTTGCGGTTTTTTGTCTGGAAAACACGCAACTTGTTGATTTCATTCTGAAATCCAAGCAAAAAAGAGAGAAAAGTCCACTAATCAAAAAGATTAGAATGAGATAACTGCCGAACTGTCGGACCCCGAACTGTCGGACCTCGAACTGTCGGGTGCATATAGACCCCAAATTGCCCGGTGTCTTTTTCAATAGTGAGACCACTTCCTCCACTTTCACAAGTAACAGCTATGTAGCTGTGCAAGAAAGCGCACATCCTCTGGTCCGAGGAAAATAGAATTCAGAGCCCAAACAAATGTTTGGAATTATTTAATTTTGAAATTAAAGAGCTTGTTAGAAAAAAGTCTTAATCAGAATTCTACACTCAAGTTAAAATAACCTGACATTCAAATACCTTGCTAAAAGTAAGAATAACACAAAAATGCCAAGAAATTTTCTGGCATGGTTAATTGTTTTCTCAAGAAGCTGAATTCTTCTCCCACGTAGAGAAACATACACAAGTGCAATGTAGCACTAATTACAAGCAATGGTATTAAAAAGGCAACTGGAAATCAAACTATGTTGGGTTTTGAACCCCTGACATGGTGTTGCTACAATAACAGTGAAAGCAAGAAGGACAGAGTTCCAAGCTTCCCCATGTTCCAATCTTAGGAGCATACATGTGTTTTCCCTACCCTGCTAGGCTGGTGTCAAACTCTTGGTGCACGCAGGATGGGTTCTTCCTTCTTGAAAGGAAGGGAAAAGTCACATGTTCTGAGTACATGTTACCAGAGTGACTAAGCCAGCATATGACCTCAGTCTTTAGTGAATACAAGGACTGAGTTATAATTGTTCTAGATTTCAGAGCAAATAACAACAGAAAAGATTATGTGAAGATCAATTTCACCTTGCCAGTAATAATTGATGTAAAAACCCTGTTAAAATCTGTGGACCCAAGTTGAAATAAAAATTGGCAAAAACAGATTAAGCACATAGCTAACCACTTAATTGCAGCGCTCTTTTGGAGCAAGAATACTCATGATCATAGAGCTAACCACTCTTGTGAATACTCATTTGGAGGTAGAGTAGAATAACAGACCTTCCAAGTAGCATCAAAAAAATAGTGACACTTGTTTACACTAAAAACTCAATTTCAAACATGTTACTGAGGTTTCTCCCAACAAGAGAAACTGTTTGACCAAGTTTTGGTGTCTTGGGAAAAAGTGCCTGTATACCTCTACTTTACAGAAGAGGCGGGTTTACAGCCTATAAAAACAGAGCACAACCAGTAAAAAAATCAAGGAAAATGTGATAACAATTTACCTTGGTGACTGGAGGGGTTATTTGACAGCCGACTTCAGAACCGGCTGTACAAGAACAGAACACCCAAAACCAAGAGACACTACTGTAAAGTGAAAAGTGATTCTTAAAAAGAAGTAAAAAAGGACAAAAAGTTAGGAAAATTGTCCAAACTCAAAGAATCATTACAGTACTGTAAAAGTTGATATGTTCAACTCTGCCATTAAATACGACTTCATGACAAGTCAATAAATCATTAGATTGGATACTGACGCATCCAGAACCCATTTCATACCTAGAAAAACTGAAGAAGGGCTTACCTGTTCAGGTCTAGCAGAAACAAAAATAAGTTTTCCATGTGCCTCACAAGCACATTCAATGGAATCAATGATGGCCATATGGTTCTGAACAGAAATCATTTGGAGTACTCTGATAGTCTCCAAAGGTTAGCCTGGAAGACCACCTTAAACAAGGTTAGGATGGACTTACCAAGCAGCGAGTACCGGTTTGACTGACAAAGTATAATACCTCTGCACAAGGACAACAAGGGCTTAATAACAGACCCAAATTCTTGTTACAGCAAAAGCACCATGCTTACAAGCAGCTAAACTTGCTAAACTTTCACCTATAAAGGAAACTCACAAGTCACTGGGTGGTCCAGTACCAGAGAACCTCAGGCAAAACAACATGCTCGTCTTGCCTCACTCACAACTAGGAATGTAGAGGAGGAGGTACACTGTCATCAAAAGCCACTACCATGGCCCATGAGACAAGGTACCCAAAAGGAAGACACATGTATGTTAAGCATCACCAACTCAGATTGGGGTGGCTTGCATTCTAGTTCAGTTTACTGAACTTAGAGTGCATAACCACGCAGAATAAGAGAAATAAATCCTTGACTATGTTAAAACATTATTGGACATTCAAACAAACTGTGTAAAACTAGAAAATGGGCTCACTGAGACTCAATAACTAGTATTTGATTTGATATCCATACTAAGACTAAGGGACTCATAGGGTCACCAAAACACCTTGTTCTTTGTTAAGGAAAAAGGGATTACCATAGGTAGTGCAACTAATTGTAGTGCAACAAACCATAAAACAAGCCTCAAAATCATATGAGCACAAGAACACAGAAGATCTGCAACCTTTGTTCTTGCAAAACCACAGCACAGGGAATTGTGAGTATCCCTTGCTAACAGGGAATATAAGCTCACACAAAAATATAGTCAAACTATGCACATCTCTATTGAGAGACATGTAGCACCATGTTGACATGTAGTGCAAGCCAAAAGCAGCTATGCACAAAAATGTAGAATGGCTTAATTAGCTTGAAACAAATCCAAGAAAAGACAACAATTATGTTGTCAACATCAAGGAAATTCACTTCTCCATGATGTTTGCTGTGAAGTCACAATATGGTTACATAAACCATAAAATGATAATCAACCACTGTCTTAAAAAACAGAATGGTACGTACATGCACATTTAGCTATGTTGCAATGTCATTACCACCAAAGAGTTGTTCAAGCACAGACCTCACTGGAGGATCCTTGCTACAAAGTACAAAAGGATGTCATAGCAATGACTCCGTACTCTAAATAGAAAAAAAAACATAGACATTGATGTTTGAACCTTCCAATGATTCTAGTCAATCCATTAAATTGACTTGACATTGTTAACTTGCTGATAATTGACCCTTATGGGCAACTATTCCCATGGATACATAGGGGTAATAGAGCAACTAGAAGGACAAATTCTCACATCAAGGATGCATAAAAAAGTAACAGAATATCTGTACTATTAGCACCTTTGTAAATAGACCTGGGTCAATATCCACATTGTGCGCACATGGTACAATTAAGGTGTAGTTTCTACACTGCACTTTCGGACCAAATGTATGCCATTTGGATTCCAAGTGTAAGTCAACCAGAGTCTTCAACAATTAAAAACCCAAAAAGTGAATAGTTATCTAGAGATCAAGTAGATTCTTGACCTGCTGACAAACCATGGTCTAATCAGCAGCTTCTAGTGGCACAATGTTTTCCCAAACAAACATTCAGATGTCGTTCACTCGTACCTACTATGCAGTGCCTATGGCCTCAATGTAGTGTAGCATTCATAAGATGGAATTGTTGTTCAGCAATCCACTCTTGCACACACATATAAAATCAATAGAAGTTACCAGGCAACACCAGACCGACCCTACTTGATCCTCATCAAAGTTAGGTCACATGGTCCGTGGAAGTACTGCTTAGTATAAAAGGTCATTTACCCCGCAAAAATATTCCGTCTGTACAACGGTGATAATTGGACTATCACAAAAGTTATACAATAAGACAATCAGGGTTTCACACGGAAGTAAGTCATAATGCTTGGCTTAGGAGAGTATAAACACACCAGCTTTATCATAAGCCAAAAAATCTCCCTCTCCACAAAGAACTTACACTTCATATAGTACAACAATGTGTATGTACAAATGTCACAGGCAGCTTGCACATTTTTACCTCAACCAGGAGGTTTTTTCTGCAAGTTTGGCTCATAATAGGATTTTTTTCCTCACAGAGGTTTTACTTTTCCATGAAGCCATACTGATTGTCCAATCATCGGGGCGAGTGACATAGGCCAATTACCTACTTATTTAGTACTCTTGGGTACTAAATCGAGATACCCAGATAGGGATCAATTCTGACCTCCCAAGGAGAGAGGTCCCAAAAAAGGGACAAAATCCATATCTTTGGATCTTTGGCAATAGCATTGCCCCCCTATCAGAACACCATCAAAGAGAAGGGTACAAACATACTAGGATTGTGTAGAAACCTACACAAAATCCCATTGTTTCGTGGTTAGGATGGAAGGGATAGCATTGCCCTTCCATCCTCATTTATTCATAGCAATAAGCTCACAATTTAATCAACAGCATTAATTCATCACAATGTATCTACATTTTACTACATAGTACAAAATTACATCATTAGGGCTTAGGTCAGTAATATAGTATTTGTGATTAAGTCAATTGCATTACTGTTATTGCTTTTATCAATCAAATGAAGTATCCTGCAGACTAAATTATGTTTTGTTGATTCAAACAACATGTTCTTCTTCTTCCTTACTCCCAAACAGAGGACACAACATTACGCCTTTGTAATGAGACAACAAGCTGTCTCATTACAGAGAAGAATGTTTTGAAACTGACTTGAATTCAAGAAGATGGGTGGGAGATTGTCCATGTCATCAATCGGTGTTTAGATCAGTCTTCATGTGGTGCGGACATGAAGACTGATGAAGACGGGGGAGGACACATCAATTTTTGGCGTGAAGGGACGTACAAAGTGCAGAAGAAAGAAGCCCCCCCCCTACTGAGGTAACTAGGCAAAGATACCAATAAAATAGTATGGGCGATAAGCTAACTTGAGTGGATTATAGGTTACTTTTTTGATGTATCTTTTGACATTTCATTTACCTAAAGTCCAATTTATGTGGTAGCAGCCACTGCAAGATTTTTCGTAGCAAGCTAGACAGAATGCGATTCGTAGAAACAGAGGAAGACATAATTTAAAAATAACGTGGCTTGTCTTTGCTTAATTACCCAGTAGTTGCAAAAGGGTGCATGCGCCACACAAGCTTCGCACGGCAAGATACAATTTTTCAAGTAAACAGACATCAAAACATGATGACTATCCATGTACGCCAACCCGAAAAAATATTTTTTCTAGGTAAGCTCAATTGAGATTACTGTGTAAGAACGTGTATGTCAAAACATGATGACTATCCATGTACACCAACCGGAAAAATTATTTTTTACAGGTAAGCTCAATTGAAATTACTGTGTTAGTATCTGTATGTCAAAACATGAAAAATTTGTCTCACTGAAGGAGAAGGAGGAGAAGGAGGAGAAGGAGAAGGAGAAATGGTATCAGTTTCCAATACAACTCAGATTTTGAAAAAATTCTTGATTATTTGACCAATGTGATAAGAACATGTGTAAAGTCCCAGATTGTGCTCCATGCATGACATTGCACTTTCATTGATATCTTTACGCTTATGTGCTAAGCTGCACACTAATTGCAGTAGTTCCACGGTGTTTTTCATGCTATTTATTACCTCGAATTTATAAGAAGCCTGCAGCTTCTGTTCCGTGTCCGGAAAGCAGTAAAGTATGATCAACTGGTAGAGTCTTAACATAGCATCCCCCAACATCTTCTCCTTCTTCCTCTTCTGGGATACTCCTAGAAATCAGCCTCTAATTCATTCAATTCAACGTGAGAGGCCTGGTGCTTCATTTTTGAAATTTGTTTCCATGAAACATGCAAGCTCCTTGTGGACATCTTCATAGCAACCTTCATCACAGACTTATCCTATTTGAAACTGATTCTGTGATCCCAGAGCTGAGGCATAATACTTGATGCTGGACCTCTCCTCTGCTTGTCTCCAGGCATTTTGTCCCTTCTTCTTCTTCTTCTTCTTCTTCTTCTTCTTCTTCTTCTTTCTTGCCCCTCCAGCATTGACTTTTGTGTGGAGCTTCTGATCTTCACTGTGACCACCTCAAAGCCACTCAAGTACAGAGCACTCCCTCTTTTAAAATAATGTCAGAAGGAACACAAACACAGTAGTCACTCTCAGACAAAACTGGTGATTGCCTGAACTACTGAACACAATCAAATGAGCTGATTGCTTAAAAAGTGGGAAGTTGCTCTCTGTCTCTCTTTCCGCCAAAAATTAGCCTTTCTTTTCTTGTGAAACCTTCGTCTCGTTTGGCCAAGCTATCCCCCTCCAGCCATCTGAAAGACATATCAGATTGGGCTGATACTAACCTAGACACCCCATCTTCTACATAATATTATGTGTACTTTCTTCAGGATTTTGGGTGATTGTACCAACATTTGTGATTTTGGATTTCTTTTCCGCAAATCAAACCTCTTTAAGTGAAGTTTGATCTCCTGAAACAGAGATCCAAAAGCACAGATATGTGGTGAGATAAATTTGCCCCCAAAAATTGTCATCGTCTAAATAATTTGTGTTGCTTCTATTCTGAGTTTCTCTGACCAAATATTTCTACAATGACTCTCTTGACTTCAGCATTTTACACACAAGCTCTGAGTGCTTGCTGTAACTTGGAATGATCAGCTGTGTAACTGTTTTTGCACGATCCCTGATATACACTATACAATGAACCTCTACAGTGATGTTGATAACATCTCTAGAAACTTCTGGCCAATGCTTGTGGCCCATAGTTTCACATGTCCACGGCATCCGCGTCAAAAAAGTGTCCAAAAAGACATGTCACCAGACATGCCCTGGACACATCCTGGACACGTCCTGGACATCATGTCTTTTTACAATTCAAAATGAGGACACAGGACATCAAAATTTGGACATCGAGGACACAAGAAGATGCAGCTTAAATTTTATGATTTATGTATTTAGGTGGTACTTTTTAGTAAACCTTTACTTCTGCTGTACCAATTCATCTATTGTTACTCATATAACATAAAACTCAAAATTGTTCAACATTAATATGTAGCCTTACTCCTAGAGATAAATACTATTTATGTATGCATTAGCTGATGAACAGACCATCATTTTCAGCACCACACCTCATGCTGTACAGCATGTAACAGTGGCTTATAAAATAAGCAATCAGTCAATTATCAACTGCAGTACGCATCACATCATATCTACCGTATATCACGGTTTATAAGACCCCCCAAATGTACAAAAGATATCATTAACATGCTTTTGATATATTGCAATAACTTTTGATAGGACACACTGTTGCCTATTGTGTGACACACCAAAACCTACAGAAGAAGGTAAGCTTTCTGAAGTATCTTGTCCGTTTAGTCGAGAATCGCTTAGTTTTCGAGATATACGCACTCAAAAGTAGGGGGGTCTTATAATCCATGGGGACTTATAAACCGTGATATACGGTAGGTCAATTATCAACCGCAATATGTATCACATCACATCTAGCAGAGAAATATCAACACTGAAACACATGATAACCTTATGCTACATATGATAGCATTTAATAAACTGAAGCCTGCATGAGTATTGCTTTTTCATGCTCCATTTATAATTTCAGATAGATGTAGATGATATTATGTAGTGCAATATTTGTCTTGAATTACTCATATTTCTCATGGGCAACAAAAAAATTTATGGTAGTCTACCAATATTCCCATAACTTTAATATTAAACCAAACGTAACTCATTAAGAGCAAACATTTAAGATTTAATTACTACACTTGCCTCTATTCTGTCTGGCACACAATTTGAATATGAGATTCTTGTTGGGTTGCTGCAATCATCTCAATTAACACATCACCAACAATAAAGGGCTCATCATCATACACATCATCAGTGCACACTCCAATCACACATTGCGATACTCAAGATTTCCAGAATACACGGAGTAAATAGTTTGACTATCTGGATCAAAAAATACAAAGCCTTGTTACTTAACCCTCAGCCTTGCTTCAGCAACAGGATCATTATTTTTAAACAATGCTTTCTTCCAATCCTCTAACCATGCTCTAAAAACACGTTTCTGAATAGAATCAGTCAACTCTGCAATGTTGACTCCAAACTCCTCAAGTTGAAGATCAAAACTGCAACCAAAATATAGTTATTTGAGTACATATGACTGCAGTGAAGCATTTACAACACTGCTCTCATAACTTACTTCAAATCATCATCTCCAAACAGGGCATCTCCCCCTTGTACATCGATTTTCTCATGAGTTTTGCATTTCAATCTTGCCTTTTCAATACAAGCAGTAGTATAGAGAAATGACTGCTTCTCAGTTTTATCTGCACTGAGATGTGATCTCTTATCAGTCTTAAGATGCTTCACATCACCCCAGCTCCGTTCGGCTGACCCAATTCCTAGGTGGTTTGATGTAGATCTGCATGCAACAATACGCAAGACTTCTGTATGTGGCAATGAATACTTTTCATGCCAGCTAGCAGACCTACCTGTATCTGCATCTGATGTGTTAAAGCAACCAACATTGCTGAACATTCCGGTTCTGTTCTGCCAGTGCTTAAATTCATCCCAAAACAAGTCAATCTTTGTTGCACTATCACAATCCACGTCATGAGAAAACAATTTTGCTATAAACCTTTCCATTGCATCCCTGTGACTCCCGTTGGCTCTTGATGCAACATCTTTCTTAATGTCAGGTGAAATAGTCAATGTCCATGAAGTGATGGCTGGGTCAGAAATAAGCAGTACTTCACGGGCTTTCCACCTCAAAAGAATAGTTTCACCTATGCCACCTTCATTGTTACCTTCGTCATCATCTATGCCATTGTCACTGTTTTGAATATCACAGCAAATGACAGGCATATCAGACGTACAAAAACATTTTTATTAACTCAGACCATTTCAATGGATAAATTCAATCACAGATTTACATTTCCCCTATCGACATATACTTCACCAGTAGTTGCATTCCCTGCATCAAGACCTCTATTAAAAAACTGTGCCTTTTTGAATGTCAGCTCATCATTGTGTTCATTAGAATCAATATCAAACAGAGTCTTATCATTCAATGAGTCAATTGACTTTTCAATGGCTTTGGTTGCTCGTGAGGCCATGAATGCTATCTGATCCATCCATGGTTCACTTCTGTCGCAGCATCTCAAGGCTCTAAGGCACGGAAAAAACAGCTCGAAGGATGTGATATAAAGCCTTCCATGAATGATGGATGTTCAATATTAGACACAGCGTGTGCACAGCGGGTATTATGCTTCAATTGTGTAAACTTTGATTGGAAAAGGGTAGCAAGTAACGTCTTCTTCAAATGCAGCACACGATGCATAGCATAAAACCATAGTCCCATTCTAGTTCCAGATCCACGAAGCAAACTGATAGGGCGTCCATTGTTAGCTTGGGTAGACTGTTCCATGAATTGTACATAAATGCCATGACTTGCACCCAAGCTAAAAATATTATACAGTTGTACTGTTTTTAAAAGTAAAGACTGGTGTTGAACAGAATTTGTTAGGTTATAAGGACATCAAATCAACAGTAATTATCATGCAGATCTCACCTTTATTGGCTTAAGTTTGGAAATGTCAGAAAAGAACAATGAGATGACATGTTCACTGCCATGAAGACAGTATGCTCCTGGATTAATAGCGTCCAAAATCTCTCCCGCCTTTTGCACATTTGATGCTTCATCAAAGAAGAACACATTAGTTAAATTTCTGAAGGATTTAACTGCTCAACTTCAGACTCAAACGATTGAGCTTTGAATGGTGCATGCTTCTTTCTGCCTCTTGCTAAGTGCTCCGAAAAATTATAAATTGACAAGACCTTGGGATGGGCATACCTGCAAATCCCTAAAACATTAATAAAAGGCATCCTCTGAATGGTTGCACCATCACTAACAAACTGTAGGCCAAAAGTTTCTGCTTCTGCCAATAAAGCTGCCTTGTTTTTGCTATGGCAGCTTTCATAGTTTAGGTTCAATAATCTACCAGCCACATGATTTCTATTTGTGGGTGTGTAATCATTTCCCACTGTACGAGCAAGATGCAGGATTTTCTGAAATCGTGGCGACTCTCCAAACTGGAGTGGGAGACAATCTGAATGGATACAATCCGCAATTGCCATTGTGAGGCCGGAGTTGTTGGAGTGTCTTATATCAGATTGCATTGAATTCTCTAGAGCAATATCAATAGTAGTTTTAATGCTTCCAGATGGTTTCTTCCTCTTCTCTTCTCTTCTCTTCTTTCGACAAGGGAGCTGTAAGAACGAAGTAATACTAGGTGTCTTGAGTGACTTTTTTGATGATGAGCCAAAAGAAGTCATGAACAAATCAGTGGCATGTTCTT
Organism: Cyclotella cryptica; assembly: GCA_013187285.1. Classification (NCBI taxonomy): domain Eukaryota; phylum Bacillariophyta; class Thalassiosirophyceae; order Thalassiosirales; family Thalassiosiraceae; genus Cyclotella; species Cyclotella cryptica. Next base: position 45,903 of record JABMIG010000372.1, on the reverse strand, counting down.
GGCGGCCGTCTATTAACTCTTCAATGACATCTTTGACCTCAGCATGAATGCTGCTGTTACTAATTGACATGTCTCTTATTGTGTGGTAGCGTTCTTGATGTTTGTCAGGAATGATTGCTTGACAGGTAGCTATGTTGTTGCCTTTAACTTTGAGAATGTGGCAGACAACTCTTGTTGCATGCAGTGTTGAGAATACCTTGCTGCACCAACCACACTGCCATCCCTGCTTCCCAGCCTTGCATGCCACTTTGGTGACATATTTATTGATTCCCTCTTCTATCTTTGGGGTAGACAATGTACTACTGCCTAATTGAGATACTTCATCACCAGTCAAATCAACATTACTAAAAGAAAATTGGCAGAGGCAAGAAATTATTTACAAATAAATGTTAGATCAAAACATAAAGGAAGGTCACTCACATACTGTTATGTACTGTATTTAATGCATCACAACAGTTAAAGCACAATAAGCAATGATCATTGTTGAAACTTGCAGCCTCAATTTGACCAAGCTTGTGAATCACTGATAGGGAGATAGAATAACCTCGACTTGCTTTTCCAATCTTGCCTGACCATTGTACTGAGAATTGTACATGTACCCCTTTTCTGCAATGCATGCATGTGTGCCTTGGCTTACCTGTGTCTGGATAATGCTCCGTGGGGATGTTGAACAAAGTGCAAAATTTTCCTGCCGCACACTCCATTGTAAATACAGCTATGTGTACCAATGCGATTGAAAAAAATAAATTACTAGATGTGAAAATGGTATTTTTGAAAAGGGATAGTAGTGGGAAATTCTCACCTATGCTCACATTGTCTACTTTGCTTTGCAATTAAGGAGAGGGTGTTGGCAGCTGCAGCTCACAAGTGTTTCTGTGGGCCAAGATATCAACTGACCCGTGGATGTTGCACAGCAATATAATTGAAAACAAATAGCTGTCAAAATTCTATTCAGAAAAAGGAAAGAATGGGGGAATTCTCACCTGCGCTTGCAGTTGCTGCTTCTCTTTATGATGGAGAAGAGGGTGTTTTCAGTGGCTGCTTGTAAGTGTGTCTGTGGGCTGAGATATCAACTGGCCCATGGATGGTGCAGAGCAATGTAATTGAAAAATTAAAATTATTAGCTGTCAAAATTGTATTCAAAAATGGAAAGAAGGGGAAATTCTCACCTCCACTTACAGTGGCTGCTTCTCTTTGCTATGGAGGAGAGGGTGTTGGCGGCAGTGGCTCGCGATTGTGTCTGTGGGCCCATGGATATTGCACAGCAATGTAATTGAAAAAATAAAATTATTAGCTGTCAAAATTGTATTCAAAAAATGGAAAGAAGGGGAAATTCTCACTTGCGCTTGGGGTCACTGCTTCTCTTTGCTATGGAGGAGAGGGAGCTGGTGACGGCAGCTTGTGATTGTGTCTGTGGGCAGAAATGTCAACTGGCCCATGGATATTGCACAGCAATGTAATTGAAAAAATAAAATTATTAGCTGTCAAAATTGTATTCAAAAATGGAAAGGAGGGGAAATTCTCACCTGCGCTTGGGGTCACTGCTTCTCTTTGCTATGGAGGAGAGGGAGCTGGTGACGGCAGCTTGTGATTGTGTCTGTGGGCAGAGATGTCAACTGGCCCGTGGATGTCGTACAGCAATGTCATTGAAATAAAATTTATCTGTCAAAATTTTATTCAGAAAAAAAGGAAAGAATGGGGGAATTCTCACCTGTGCTTGCAGTGCCTGCTTTGCTTTGCAATTGAGGAGAGGGTGTTGGCAGCGGCTGCATGTAAGTGTTTCTGTGGGCCAAGATATCAACTGACCTGTGGATAGTGCACAGCAATGTAATTGAAAAATTAAAATTATTAGCTATCAAATTATATTGAAAAATGGAAGGATGGAAAATTCTAAACATCTGCGCTTACAGTGGCTGCTTCTCTTTGCAATTGAGGAGAGGGTGTTAGCGGCGGCGGCTCGTGATTGTGTCTGTGGGCTGAGATATCAACTGGCCCGTGGATGGTGCACAGCAATGTAATTGAAAAAATAAAGTTAGTAGATGTCAAAATTTTCTTCAGAAAAAGGAAAGGAGGGGGAAATTCACACCTGTGCTTGTGGTCGCTACTTCTCTTTGCTATGGAGGAGAGGGTGTTGGTGGCAGTGACTCGTGATTATGTCTGTGGGCCGAGATATCCACTGGCCCGTGGATGTTGCACAACATTGTAATTGGAAAAATAAAGTAATTAGCTGTCAAAATTTTATTCAAAACAAGGAAAGGAGGGGGGATTTTTCACCTTTGCTTGGGGTCGCTGCTTCTCTTTGATATGGAGGAGAGGGTGTTGGCGGCAGCAGCTCACGATTGTGTCTGTGGGCCGAAGACATGGTCTTCATGTTGAGGCGGCAAACAATCCCATTGTGTTAATTTTTGGCATTGCGTGAATGGACGGGTTGTCAGAATTGTGTAGGTACTCTATTATACACTACAATTATATACTTTTGCTAATAATTCGTACTCTAAACCACGACATGGACCCGACACGTGACCCAAAAGAGGCACATCATGTCCGCAAAAAATGGTGTCCGGGCAAAATTCAGGATATCGGACACATTCAAGGACATGTCCAGGACATGTGAAACTAAGTTGAGGCACATGGTGAGTGCGAAGTAGGTCAGAAATTATACATGAGTCAAGAGATTTCTGTGGTCAAAAATCCAATTCTTAGAGAAGGAAAGCGTCATTGGTTGGATCCTGTTGTTGCATATTTAAGACTGTAAAACCTAATTTGTGCGGATCTGATTTTCCCACCAAAATCTTAATTGCATTATATCTAATTCAGGGCCCGGAGGACGATAAAAATGATCTCATCCATATCTGTGGTTGTGCATATCGTTAAAACAAAAGAAATTTCAGCGTTTCAACAGTTGTATCCACACCTCTGCCGGCCAATCGCCAGAAAAGTTACTACAATTCAAAATAACTGGATACAAACTATGTCCAGCTTTCTTGCAAAATCAGATCCACACAAATAAGGCTGTACAGTCTTATTTAAAGACACGCCCACACATTCCATACTTAACAATAAATGCCTTGCCATGAATTGTTGATGTCTGTTGGGTTGAACAGCCAATAAATGAACAAACTACTGAGCATTCATGCAACAAAGATGCAGATGCCCTCTAGAGTTGTAATTGATGAGTCTCGAATTGAAAGACAAAACCATAAACCAATTTTATACATCAATAAATAACATTGACTGAGATTTCTTGCGTCATGTCACAAATTATGTTAAACTAAGGAAATGTAAACTTGCTGTCTCACAATTGGAAACCAATGGGTCTCAAGTCTCAGCAAGATACTTGATTTCATTAAAATTGAAAGGTAGTATAAACCTTCAACAATGTATGTACCTCTAGATAATCCCTTTATATTTTTTTGAAACAACAGACACGTTCTGAGACACACCACTCTCTAGAGAGATAGAGTAGCGGGGCTTAATTTGGCAATTCAAAAATTTTGATGCCAATCTAGCTTCCAGGTCAAACCGGTCAATAACAACCAAGTGTCACTAGTGCCTATTAATGCCACTTAAGGCTGGAACTAGTGCCATCTAGTGCAAACTCTAGTGCCATCTTGTTCCAACTACCGTATATATCTGTTCATAAGAGCTGGAAAACGCCAAAAGATACATTGAAAATATCTTATAATCGATGTAAAGTTAGTGTGAGGGAAAATATAAGTATCCAACCTATTTACCAAAATATGTGTTGATACTGTATGTCACGCAAATTTTGTTTCGATTTTGTCCTGATGCACCTCCGATTCCCAATGTGTGTTGTGTGTGAAATAATGGGTGGTGAGTTTTCTAATGAACAACATAACTCGGCAACCAACCAGAGTTATAAGGACCTGTGCATATTGTTGTGTTGCTGTTGAGAAGGAGAATTGATCTATGATGGTTTTAGAATGTCTGGGGACAATTTAATGGGTAGAAACACCTCTTGGCACTAGCTGGAACTACTCCGAACAATTTGGCACTACTTGGCACTACCTGGCACTACTTGGCACTACTCTTGGAACTAACGTATAACTGGATTATAAGTGCACGCAAATGTACAAAAGATACAATTCGGCGGAACTTATAATCCGGCGCAAGTTAGTGTTTTTAACATGGTGGGTATTCGTATGGTATCCGTTTAACGGTTTCCCGCCAGATGTGACTTTCTGTTGGGGGTTTGTCCAGGTTTTCAGCAGGCTGAATTCCAAATTTTGTGAGTGTGTGCAGTCACAGCCCACTTTTATATTTCCCGAACTCACGCCATCCCATACTACCACCTCTTTCTTCAATTCCACATCCATGTCCCTCCATCTTCAATTCCTACCTCTGCAATCACAGTCATCATGGCCGAGATTTTGCTGTGTTAAAGTGTTAAATAAAGGAATAACTCAAGACACTTACCTTCTGTTTTGTGCAGTTTCGATCCAGAAGTTGTAGAGTGAAGAACTAAGAGATAAAACAGTTATGATTACATGTGTAGCAACTCATAAATGATTCTTTTATTTGACTCATAATTTGAGTTTAAAGAGTGGTTCATCCCGTTGTAGCACACGAACAATCTCCCGCTGATCTCGTGGACGCCCACCCCGGCGTTCGCGCTCTCGCTGTGTCTCGGCGATCTTATACCATCAAGGAAAAACGCGAGTTGGTGCAAGCCATTCGCGCGCTTTCGTCCAAGGGTGTTTCTATCCGCCAAGTGTGTCCCTTATTTGGATTGCCTCACCAGTATTATTACTGCATCTAAAAGGCAGTAAAGGCGGCAGACGACCTCGAGAAGGCAAACAAAGTCTTCGTGCACTACAAGGCGAACAGCTCCGCCAGGAAGATACACCCCAGTCGGCTGAGTATTCTTTCTGCTGTCCGCGACGACTTCGCACAATTTATTGCTGCAACAAGAACATGTGGTATTCATGCCAGCAGCCGCATGGTTCATCATGAAGCATGCCGCTTGCTCTCGAACTTCATGACGAACACCATAAACGCTCGCAAGAAGGCCGTGAACCGTTTCACAAAGCAAATGGGCCTCAATCATCGTGCTGCAATGCACACCGCCCAAAAGAATCACCACAAGACCAAGGAAGAGTCACGCCACTTTATCCAGATGATGAGGGACAAAGTGGCAGACAAGGATCTGGTGCTAATCCTGAACATGGATCAGACATTGATCCCATTTTTGTTTCACGCCACCAAGACCCTCGAGAAGAAGGGTACAAAAACGATCCACGTTCATTCCTCCACCTCCAACACCAAGAGGGTCATGCTCGCTGTCACAGTTGATGCAAGCAGTGGGATGCTGCCGCCAATGCTCATCTTTAAAGGCATGGCAAATGGATGCATCGCACAAGAGTTCGTGATGTACCCCGACCCAGGACACTACACTTGCCAGAAAAAAGCATGCATGGACAAGGAAATGATGTCCAAATGGATAGATGACGTACTGATCCCTTGGCAAAATGAGAAGGGGCCCGATGTTATCCCAATTTTGATTCTCGATGCGAACCGAGTTCACGTTATTGGTAAAATCCTGAACCGGATTCAATAGCTCGGAATCAAGGTAGTTCGTATACCTCCAGGCTGCATGTATTTGTGCCAGCCCGTGGACATTGGTATCAACAAGTTAATCAAGTCAAGAATGCAGGAGAAGTGGGAGAATTGGATGGTGATGGGGACGACGCAGTTGGTGGCAGAGTGGGCTGTTGATGTGTGCAAGAACCTCCCGGCACAAACTGAACAAAATGGGTGGATGAAAAGCAGTTTTGAATGGTTCTAATGTTATGGATTATGCATGTTTACAAAGAATTGATAAACTAATTAATCTGTTAGTTTAAAAAGGAACTATGAAACTAATCGTCCATCACAATCCGCCCATATGCGTACTTGCGATTGTGATGGAAAAGTCACCGAATTGCACGATTTTTGTGGTCAGACGTAAACATGTCACGACACAAACAACCGCACCATTCAACCGTGCAGCATTCCCACTGGCCGCAACCTCCCTGGCAACAAAACAGACACGGCAACCATCTGTGCCATCACCATTAATGGTGTAACAGGCCAACTCGTGGGGCGCTGTCATCTGCAAGCGCAGACGCACGCCAACTCCACCGTCATCCCTATTGAGTACTAGGGAGTTGCCGCATCCAAAGGGATGTAGCTTGCAACTGCACCCATTGTCACAGGGCAAGAAACCAACAAGAACGATGTGATTCATCGGGCTGAAGTGTGTTGTGTTCTTTTGTAGTGGAGAAGCATGTGAGTTTTTTGAGTTTTTGGTGTAACTCAGCAACCAGCAGGAGTTACTGGGAGCTCCACATATGTGTGTGTTGCTCATGAGACAGAGAAACATTTTATGTGTTTTCCATGCACTTAGCTAGGGCGGAACACATAAAAACAGGAAATGTACATGGAATTAGCCCCGTGTGCACTTATACACCGGCGGCACTTATAGTCCGGGTTATACGGTAGTCCTCTGAGGGGGTTTTTCACGGGTTCAGGAATGTACTTTATCACTAAAAAATAATGGACGCATGTCACTAAGATGGAGTACAAATTGTTTTGTTAGCCCCCAAAAATGATATGAAAAACAAAGGTATCCTGGTGAGAAAAAGATTAAGGCTGTGACTTTGTTCCCCGGATGTCCAATGTCAAATCGTTACCTTGATCGCTAAAAAACTTATTTGACAATTTGCACAAAAATTGTTGAGTTTGTTCATACAAATTGTACAATCGTAAATCTATTTTTTGCTAATCATTTGATCATCGATTTGAAGATCAATTTGACGGAGTTCGAATCGTCCAATCCGGGGTACGATTCGGACCATTCCAATCGTTTCTGCAAATCGTCAAATCGGTGTTAAATCATCCACAGCATTACACGTGTCCATAGAATACAACAATCCACCGACCTGAAACATAACATTCTTCACAAAAATCAAAAACAAACACAACACGGACACCGACACAACAATCAACAATCAAATTACTTACGACGATGGTAGATGACAACAAAACCCACACAACAATCAGCACAACAATTAAATCAACGACGGCGATGGCCGATGGCAACGGAAACCAACACAACAAACAAATTAACGACAGCGGTGCAGGCCGATGACCACGGAAACCAACACAACACTGAAACCCACACAGCAATCAAATAAACAACGACAATGGCAACAGCAAACAACAAAACAATCAAATTAACGACAACGATGGCCTATGGCAACGGAAACCAACACAACAAACAAATTAACGACAGTGGTGCAGGCGATGACCACGGAAACCAACACAACACGGAAACCCACGCAACAATGAAATTAAAAACAACGATGGCAACGACGGACAGCAAAACAATCAAATTAACGACAACAATGGCCGCTGGCAACGGAAACCCACACAACAATCAAATGAACAACGACTGTGTCAACAGCAAAGAACACAACAGTACTCGATGTGCAAATTTGATTCATCGATTCATCGATTCGAGATTCACTTGAACAACAAACTCGAATATACCTTAGAAATATTCGTGAATCTTTTAATCGCTACAAATGGAAAAAATACGATTCAACATTCAAAGATCCGAGGAACAAACTCACAGCCTAATTACCCAAAAGGAATGGCAAAATCCTGCATCTTGCTGGTAGTTGGATTATTGCTGTGTGAAGAAAACAAACCTACCTTGGTTTCTCTTGGTTTCAAGGAAAACTTGGGAATATTGCTTTACTTTGTCTACACAATATAATTTCCCCACACTATACCTCACACGGACAAGCTGAAGAATTGTTATTAGGTGTCATAGCTGCAAGTACACCATTTAATCGAGAAAAGATACAAAGAAGACAATTATTTTCTTCAACATGAGTTTAGAAGTCATCGTATGAAATACATAAAACGGACTCGAGAAATATTACGACTGATTAAATTACACGAAAAGGAATCTATTCTATCAAATTTCGTCAACAATGCATTTCATATTCACATGCTTCTAAGCCGCTCTAGACGCCATTTGTTTCTGGAGGGGTGGTGATAATCGGCATTGATTGGATGGCTTCCCCTTTTGTTGGAGCTTCAGGTCAGGGGTTCTCCGGGGTTCTTTCCCAGATGCTGTCTTCTTCAAAGAAACAAGGTTTTCCGCACGCAGCACATCAAGAAGAGCGACACCGCTGTCCACCAACTTTTTTCTCCTCTGTTGCACTCCGAGAAGAAGATCACTTCGTCGTCGCCTGAATGGCAGCCTCGCCTGTTCGTATTCGTCTAAGGATAATTCTAGACTTTCTTGAAACCGCCATCCCAACGCGACGGGAGCTCCATCGTGACAGGAGGGACTATCTCCTATCGTTTGCTCATACTCTCTTACAGAAATTGTAGCGAACGAAGTCCTTCGGAGGACCGATTTCTCTCTTTGGTTCATGGCGGAAGGATCAAAGGAACTGTTGCGTTGAATAGAAGAAGAGGACAACATAACTAGAGTTCTTAAACACAGGAGGATCTTCACAATCGTGAAAACAATAGTATTATGACCGTCTCAATTGTTTGTGCGCGTCCATCAGTCTTCGTGTCATGTGATTCAAAATGACAGATATGTGGTTTGGCCTAAATCTAGAGAATACCACAAGAGACAAATTTCATTGGGCCTCAGCACTCAACGAAACACAAAAGCCCGAAGTAATATCATTTTTCATGATTAATGTGGGTAACGTGTTCACAATATCATCTTGCATCTCCAATCATGCTGTCAACTTGGGTCCATCATTGTCGGACCACCTCATTACAAACTGTGCACAGCTGCCTTCTACATTGCACACCACAAGGGTTCGTGACAACTGCTGTGACAACACACACATCGTACAATAGGTACGTACGGTACTGTAGGTATTATTATTGACCTACTATAATGCGTCTATAATGCAATCCCGTCCAACCCACCATTCTACCCTTGAAACGTCACAGGTCACAGGAGGATCATTCACGCTTTTCAATGAGACCCGATCTTTTTCTTTCGGTACTCAATTTGTTGAATCTCACATAAAGTTAAGCCTATTACTAGGTATTTTCTTCTCCACGTACATCTCACATTCAGATGTTCTCGAGTAATTCTCAAGTATGAGTACGTAAGCAAGTATTATACACGCTTCCAGGGCAGACCTGTGCAAGTTACCTATTGGAGGCTGTTTGCAGCCCTGGGGTCTATTTTTCGGGGTCTATATTTGAGATGGGTTATGATCCCATTTTTCTTAGAGTAAAAATAGCCCCTCGTGATGGCCGCGCAGCCCTAGGATCTGTATTTTTTGATCGTAGGGTCTATTTCTCTCTAGTGGTCAGTGGTGGAGACTATCAGAGCACCCCTCTCCATAGTCCTGTCCATAGCCCAAAATGCTGTTGTCGCGTTCAGCCATATAGTATGGTTCCCATGGTGCTAGCATCAATCTGAAGATTGGGAATTGTCCAGGACGTTATGGGCTATCCAATGCGTCACTGTCCTGACGCACATGCCCACCAGAATGTCGTTTCATTTGCAGTCATTAGTAGCCATCGAACGATGTTAGATTTTTACGTACAATCGTATTACTTCCGACAGTAGAAGTAGTGATGCAAAGACGAAATATTTTTTATCCAGGGCTCGGAAATTCATCATTTTACGGCCAATCGGCTTCGCCTAACTGACGACTAACAAATGACTCATAGGTTTCCTCATAGGTCGTAGAATACCACATAGGAATAAACTTTACTTGGACTATGGCGTATAGTCCATAGTCTCCACCACTGACCACTAGAGAGGAGACCGTTTCCAAATAAATTAACATGGGACGTACACGACTGGGAGCCGAACCCATGAACTTCGGTTTTTGATATTTACGATTTACCAACTGAGGCCGATACTTGTGGGAGCACGACCACGAAAAGGAAGTAGACCATACTTAGGAACAACCTTACAGTCACCGGTACCCGTACCCGAAGTTCAATTTTTAGGTGTAGTTTGGGTACGGGTATGTGAATCTCCGTCCTTTACAACCGGAAAGTTCACCCGAACTTGAAGGGTAACTTTCGGGTAACAGGTTATGAGCACAAAATCCACCCGAAAATGAAGTTCATTCTGGGGTGAAATCGGAGCTCACCCCAAAACAAAATGATTACTAGGGTGCGGGTGTGTGACATTTTTTGCTGCTGTAAGGACGTTGTACCCGTGGTTTACAACACATTTTACGTGTTGCGGTCAGACCATCATGCACCAATCTTTGTAAGATCGCTCCATACCATATTCAATATCATAGATGATGTTAGACTGCCACGCAGGAGTAGCTAATAAAGATGTTGTTAGCAATTTATGGCTACTGTCTTAGGCCATAGGTGCGGTTCTAATACAGCTGCGATGAGCTGGTGATGTGTGGCTGATCTGCAGTCCTGACAGCTGTCTGACATGTGGAACTCTGTTCTTGCTACTAGGGATTCTTGGTAATGGGGATGTCCGTGTGTAGCCATTGGGGAGAGTTCCAACACACCCTCTCAGAGAGCTCGGGGCGTTAGCACGTGGCAGAAGTGTAGGGGACGTACTTGTGTGCAGGTACCAAGGACGGACATGTACATGATGTCGCGACTCAAAGTGTTTAGTAAAATAGTCAGCCAAGTTTTCTTGGCCTGGTTGCCACCTGACATCAAAGTAACGTTGTTGTACTTGATCGGTGACCCAGAAAAATCTCATTTCCATGGAACGGGATCTTTGTTTTTTGACGGTGTCATTGGCGATGCCCGTTGCAGTAGCATTGTCACAATGAATGGGAGTGGGTGGTTGTGTGTGTCCTAGCTCTTCCAGAATTAATCGTTGTATTTTTCCTTCTTTGCAATTGAGGAACAATCCACCCAGTTCAGCTTCTGCGGCAGAGGCCACAACGAACTTTAAAATGCCACAAAAAACAAGGATAGCTCCATTGAGCTTAATAGGTGTATCATCAGTCGGAATACTCCCTAAAAAATAATAACCCGCTACTTGACTTCGTGCTTGAGGAGCAGATAAGTACGATGCATCTGAATGTATATTGAGTATCATGTCAGATGCCCGATACTGGATTGTAGCATCTGGATTGGATGCACAGTAATCCAAGAGTTGAGTACATTGTGCAAGCGTTAGTTCTGTGGCTGCAGCTTGACTGCTAGCAATGGTGCTGAGAGCTGGTAAGATGGTGTTGTCAACTGCTCTGGCATAAAACAGGAGTGATCCTACCACTTGTTGCACCCTCTTAACACCATCAGCATCAAGTGGTTTAGAGTCATCTGGTGGTAATGTATCTTGGGAGTTGGTACCAAATGTTTTAGGATGTGGTTGATATGGGCAATGTTGCGGAGTAGTGGGTGTTTCATGTTGGAACCTTTGGAGCACCTTCTTGATGTATCCTGGGAGAGATATGAGCAATGTGCGGTTGTCATAATTCCAATCCAATTTGATTCCACAATATAAATCTCCTGCCCAGTCTTCAGCTAACAGATAGTGTTTTCTGAGTGTGTCAATTAAATGTTGGGCATGTCTATTGCCAACAAACTTCACACCAAAATCATCCACAACAAGGGTGAATGCTAGGGGTCGCCATACGTGGCGCCACAGACCAGGAGTATGGGCGACTTCATAATACCCATGTGGGGCTAAGCGTTCACGCAAGAGTTTGTTGGCCAAGGCCCCAGCCATGGGTAATCCATACATACATCTTCTAATCTCTAAATATACAAAACCATTTTTGGCCTTGGTCCTGAGATCATATTGTTGGATAATGTGCTCGGGGAACAAATCGAGGGGCATTTTCATGTATTCATATCTATCCAATGGGGCTGTGAGAAAGAAACTTTTGATGTCTATCCCTATAAATTTAGCCCCTTTGGTGCTGAGGACACTATTCCACAAAATCTTGGATGTAGTGAGGTCTGCAGTGCGTGTGGTGAGTTCACCTGGGTAGTCCTTGATGAGGTTGCCACCTGCAGTAATCCGGACGCTATTAGGATCTGTTTTTTGTGGTCTGAAATCAATGACTATCCTTCCATAGGTTATGGTGCGACCTCGAGGAATGTTCGCAATTTCATCATGTGACATGACAAATAATGTGTTTGTGCCTTTTCCCCAGTTTTGAGATCACCTTGGGCTAGGTTACCAAACTCTTTTCCAAATGCCGTTGTCCAAATGTCATGCATGCCAGGCAATTTGATTAGTGTCTTGTAGTTTGTGATGGTTTCTTTTGTGACAGGATGTTGTACACCAGCACAAAAATGTTCAACATCCACATCATATGGGCTTGTGTTTTCCAGCGGACTAGAGGATATGAAGCTGTTAGGCACCCATGTGTGCTGGGGGTCTTTATACACATTGTGAGTGAGGAGATTGACCGCCTGAAAAGCAATGAGGTGAGGGGAATATAAGGGGATACGAGATGAAGAAGGTTCTCGTACAGTGAGGATCGGTTCATCATCGTGTTCATGTAGGCGTGGTGACCTCCTTTTAGGTTGGGTGATGCGATCTGGATTAACAATGGCAGGGAGTAGCCCTGGAGTATTATCTCTGGTCACTCTGTTGTGTATACGTGGGGTATGTTTTACCGTGGATGGGTCGGTGGGAGTCGTGGTTGTGGTGACTTCAGGTGCATTACTCACCCTCTGAAATGTGATATCATTTGTTGGAACACAGCTGGGTGTTTTACTGGGTTCACCCTCTGAAGTGGGTGTGGTGGTAGTCTGGTGCTGGTTGGTAGTTAACTTCTCAAGCGCTATGGCAACTTTCTTTAAAAAACTTTGTTTCACTGTTTTGGTGAGTTTTTGGACTGCTTCAAAAAGTTCAGTATATACTTCTTGTACATGTTGATCTGGTGTGAAGGTGGGGAGGATGCAATGTTGTGGGAACAAATCATATGATCCTGAGATCCGGTTAGCTTTAGTTGCGGGTACAAAAATTTTTGCATTGCGATAGTGATCAAGAGAGGGGCCACAATACCAGGCATCAATACCATGAGGCCCCCAGGATGTTCTTGTTGTTGGGGACTCATAGATGATAGCCTTTGTACCTGGTGGTGACAAGGGGTGTGCATTCCAATCATATCTGTGTCCATGGACTTGATGATACGCTGACTTGGTTGGGTCAATTCTAGAAGTCCGTAGCAGGTTCAAAGTGATCAATGCCTGTTGTGTAAGAGTATCCCACAACTGGAGGGGCCAATCCTTGTCTGTAGTGCATAAACCACTGATGAAATGGTTTTTATAAGTCTGAATGGCATGTTCTGCAGCGTTGACACGGTGGTTGTTGGGTTCCACAAATTGCCATTTAGTCTTCTCTTTGGTCAAATACGTCTTGATTGACTGTGCTGCTTGGCTGTCTGTCACATTAAAAGTGGGCTTAAGCCCTCTTGTTTTTAACTCTTGAAAAACTTCATCAAACGTCTTGAGAATGGTTTCATCTCTCAGGTTGTGGATGGGTAACGCAAAGACATAATTGGGATCATAAGCATATGCGACGAAATAATATTGGTTCCCATCAAGGCTCACCGCTGGGAGTGCACCCGTGGCATCCGTGTACAGTGTCCCAGTGTGTTTATCTGCTAGGGCTGCATAACAAAACACATTACACGAACTATCCCTAATGGGTTCCAGTGGAATGATATGAGTTGTGGTGGTGCTTTGTGTAGGGAGTGTACGTGGTGTTAGGGTAGGTTTGTCTGGTGGTGTGGTAATCGCTCGAGTACTTCGAATGCCAGTACGAGGACGTTTCATTCGCCCCTTGGATGTTGCTGGGCTGGTTGCTAAATACTTACGAATCAAGTCAGGTTTCATAAGAGGTGCCCCTAGAAGTTGGTCATTGTTGATGGCCTTAATGAGGGTATGAACTGGAGGACTGAAGAATGCTTGATGCATATACTTGAGCTGTTGTTGTTTGAAAGGAAGGGTGTATACATTGTAGGCCATGTGTTGGGGTGTGGGTGGTGGGTGACTTTGTGGTGTTCCTATTGTGCTATCTGGAGAGGATGGGTTAAGTGGAATGATCCATAAACCTGTGGTGGTACATCTTGTGCCAGTGAGTACTAATTTTCCCCTGAGAAAAATGTGGCATGCAGTTGCATCAAACGAGACCCTGCACCCTGCATCACAAAATTTTTTAGTGGCCACTAAAGAGGAGTGAGCCAGGCCTGGTACTATGTGTGCCTCAGTCATGGACATAGGGAGCCATGGGATGTTGAGGTTGCAGGTGTGAGTGGATGTAATAAAGTTCCCATCTGGAAGTTTGATCCAAAGAGGATTAGTTGCTGGCTTTTGGTTTAGGACGTCGGTACCTTGAACAATGAAATGCGCTGTGGCACCAGAGTCTAGAATGGCAAACTCTGTTGAAGGGTGTGCTGGTCCAAGTTGGTGGATAATGTTGGGTGTGTCTTCACAGGAGATGTCTTCCTCTGTCGATGGAATGGTGGTTGCCGTCAAACCATCACTGTGTTCTGCAGTAGAGAGGTTAGACATGACAATTGTTTTGTCATCATCATCAATATCATATGGCAAGTCCCTTAGGACTTCATAATGGTTGGAGAGATTGATGATAGAAGTAATATGGGTGGGGGTAGACTTGTGTAGGCATGGAGTATTTTCATCAACAGTATTGATTATTTTATTTCCACTACACACAGTCTCCCCTAACCGTCAAGCTTGCTGGGGTTTGGGGTTTGGCGGCAACGCAGTCTTGTGCATCGCTTTTTTACTTACACGATGTCCAGCAGTCATGTATGCTTGGGCATTTTGGCGAGTGCATTCATCCTGATGTCCTGGTGCCCTGTTGTTACATGTTTGGCTCGTGTGCCAATGCGGTACATTGCAACCACAGCTGTAGCACATGTTCCAATTATTGAAATACTTTGTTGTGTTGGAGAAAGCCGGTTTGTCTCGGTCAGGGACTCCTGGGATAATGGGAGAGGGAATGTTGCCAACAGAAGGAGGAATACCACCGCCATATGCCTGTATAGTTGTTGGTGGTGAGATGTTGTATTGACCATGTGTCTTGTTGTTGCGTCCACGGCCACGGCCACTTCTGGTGCGGCGAGAGTACCCATGATTGCTGTACCCAAAACTGCCATAGGTTGGTGGGGTCATAACAGGAGGGGCCATTTGTGGGGCTGCTGGTTGGAAGTGAGGAGTCGGAGGTTGCACAAATGCAGGAGTTGTGATGGCCTGACTGGCTTGGGTGAAATGCGCCATGGACTGTTGTGCAGTCTGAAGTTCTGCTCGAAGAGATGCAGTTTCGGCTCTTGCTGCTTGAAGGTTGTCCTGCAATGCCTGATAATTGGCATTGTTAGCCAGTTGGATGGAGTGTAGACTCTCATGTATGGTAGTGATGGAGTCATCATCGGTTTCAACCATTGAGTTGTGGACGTAGCCATGCATGCCGGCTGTGCCTTGCCCGGAGGCTAAGCGGATTTCGTAGGCTTCTTCGAAATGTAGTTTTAACTGGGCCCATGTTTTATTTTCCTCATCGAAATCCTGCCATTCGAGCAGGGCACGTTCATAAAGCCCTGTCAATTGGATGGCAATCAGTGCTTTGTTGATCATTTGGTCGAGGGTGAACGGAGGTTTATTTTGGATAGCGAAGACATAACAATCTTCAAGCCTGTCAAAAAGTCCTTCTATCGGTTCGGTAGTATTCCACTGTTCATCGAATCGTCGATTGTTGTCGCTCTTCTCTCTTGGTGTACAGACACCGTACTTAGTGCGAAGATCGGCGAGGATGGTTTGTGGGTCATCACGAACAATGTAGACCTTGGTGCCAATTTGGTTACCAACTGGTTTTTGGAAGGCATTTGGTACCGCGGTGTTGAGGGCTTCGGTGACAGCTCGGCGAACATTTTGTTGCGAGTCAAACACAGCCTTGTTGGCATCGTAGACGATACGAAGGTTGTTTTGTTCCGCTGTCGTTTCCGCCGTAGCCGGATGTGGTCCTGGATTAGGCCACTCTTCCCATGGTGTGTCAGAGCGAAGCGCGTAGATCGCTGGAGGCATGACCATGCCGAGAAAACCATGTTCTGGCGCTTGATGGCATGGGATGGTTTGTAATCGCTGCTCAAGGTGCTGAGAGAGAGCGCGAAGATTGCTTGCGTTGGGTCGTGGAGCGAGCGACGGGAGAATACCAATGGTTTCTTTGGCTTCTTCGTAGGTGACGGAAATGGGGGCCATGATAACGTAGTCGTACGAGCCAATTGGGGGTACGTTTGCGTTTGTTTTAACGAATTGCTAACAACTGTTAGACTGCCACGCAGAAGTAGCTAATAAAGATGTTGTTAGCAATTTATGGCTACTGTCTTAGGCCATAGGTGCGGTTCTAATACAGCTGCGATGAGCTGGTGATGTGTGGCTGATCTGCAGTCCCGACAGCTGTCTGACACTGGAACTCTGTTCTTGCTACTAGGGATTCTTGGTAATGGGGATGTCCGTGTGTAGCCATTGGGGAGAGTTCCAACAGATGACGTCACATTTTTAGCGCGACATACTTAAAACAATCTTTGATTTTGCTAGATCTCAAAAGATCTGTCATATGTTTACTAGTAATAGCAGCACTCCGATTTGTGTATGTGTACGTGAACTGTCAGGAAGGAAAACACGAAAAGGCACACAGATTCGGGATTCTAGAAAATAAGCTGAACTTCGGGTACGGGTATCGGTGACTGTAAGGTTGGGCCTTATGTCTCATAGTACGTTCCGTAAATACCGAACCTTGTGCTTTTTGTCTTCCAACACGAACCTCAACAAAATATTCATGGAAAGTTTTCATGGAACGCAAAGCTATCACGAACACGAATGCATAGTTGATGATTTTTATGTTTTGTAATACGTTATTCGTGCGTGTCATGCTGCATAAATAAGGTTCGTCCTAAGGAAGGATGAACCAATATTATTTCTTACCTGTATGATACAGAAAGTGATGACGCTATAGAGTTAGGAGATCTCTGAACTATGAGCTAAAGTTTGGAGAAAATACCACCTCATAACCCATTCTCCGAACTATGAGGACATTTTCGTCAATTTTCGTGTTAGTGTTCGTGTCCATAAGGTTCGTAATTCCCGAGGAATCGCTGAAAAAGGCATTATTCGTGTTCGTGATTGTTCTCCCATAAGCATCGGCCTGAGGTAGCCGATCAAACTTTCTGCGAAATTGGAGAAGGGCTGGTGGAGCTCTTCGTGGAATCTCTGTGTAGGAACTAGTACCTAAAATATAGACCCCGGCCAACCTTCCAAAAAATAAAAATAGACCCCGGGTCTATATCGGGTCGATATAGACCCCGGGTCTACATCGGGTCGATATAGACCCCGGGTCTATAAAAAAAGTCAGGGGTCTATATTTTTACAGACCCCAGAGAGTATAGACCCCAGGGCTGCACGCCATTTTTCGCCGATCGGGGGTCTATATTGGGGATCATAACCCAAGACCCCAGGGCTGCAGAGGGTCTTATATCACGGATTTTAAGACCCCACGGAATAAGATATATGTTTTGCCGATTTTGTTGACATTTGTGTTTTTCACCTTATAAAACTCTCACGGAGGAGGTTCTAAACAGGCCCAGTCCACCTTCTTAATTGCCTCTTTTTCGTAGCGTATTTCGTCTTGAGCACAAGCAAAGGTGGTAGCAGACATCAAGCCAAGGGAGAAGGCGGAAATCACGATTAAGGAGGAGTTGAAGAATATTCAACAATGATCAGGGAGTTTGGGTGAACAAGAATTGAAACAACATCCCAGACTGCAACGTCTTCTCCAAAAATTTCAAAATTTTACAAAAACAGAAATGAGAAATTCTTTTCTCACTTTTTTGTGACAATGAGAAACACACTTTCTGATTTCTTGGAAGATTAAGAAATACATTACTGACCCTCGGACGGAAAGGTATCTTTTGGGAAATAGATACTTATATACCAGATTCTACCTGTACCTTGATATATCATATTTTTAAATTTTACAACGTGTTAGGCTAATCTGCAAAATAAATTGAACAGAAAAGTATTTAAACATTTTAAATTTAATGATCAAACTCAATATTTTGAAGAAGCCATCAGAATTTTCAAAATGCCATCAGAATTTTTGATACGTATAATCACCATTCAATGAAAATTATAAAGAAAGAATTCTCGTGCAAAATAATCTGAACAGACAAATATTTGAATGTTTGAGTCTGAGACTGAATGATGTAAACTACATTTTTTCTTCATTCTCATATTCAAACATTTGTTGTTCTCGCGACAAATATTCTGAACAGACAAATATTTGAACGTGTGATTCTGAGACTGAACGATTCATATTCAAACTTTTGTTGTTTCCTTCCTCATAATTTTTCTATTACGGATTATTACTTCATGTACAGTGTATTTTTCATAAGAGCAGAACAACAAGAACGATCCTCATACCATGAACATGACATTACTTGGTTGCTCAAAAACTTCTTCTTCAAAAAAAAAGTAGAATATTCTTTCACTTGGGTTGAGAGACAACAACAGAGTGATCATGTTTCACTGTTGGATTCTCCTTTGGATTTCTGTGTTGAACGAGAAATGGCATTGCAAAACAAAATCAGTATTTTGAATTTCAGTTCATTCAATGCGGTATTTTATCATATTTGGAAAATTCGGCATCCTTGTAAAGAAAAAAGTTACTCAAGTAATTTTTGTTTGAGTTTTGAGGGTGAAGTCATATGTTGTGTGTGATGCAATCGCCGATCTTCACTTTCTGATTGAATGTAGCTATTTATTAGTTTATTTGGTACTGCCAAACGTCTCCTAAACTATACCACTGAGACGACAGAAACAAATAATTTAATATAATGAATGAACTAGTAATTTATTGTATTTATTTCAAAAATAAAAAAATATGAATTATGCAGTAAATTCATAAATGCATCTAGACAAAACAAGCTTAAAAAATACTTCTCTTTTTGATGTAATAACAATAAGAATGAAGGCCAAACAAAAAAGAGGGATTACAAATTCTTATAATTTTTTTCTTCAATTATCACTCAGAAAAATGAATGTAATTTTTTAACCCTATAATCACTCAAAAATAATAAAAAAATGGATTATGCAGTAAATTCATATATGCATCTAGATGAAACAAGCTTAAAAAATAATTCTCTTTTTGATGTAATCGTACAATAAGACTAAGAATGAAAGTCAAACAAAAAAGAGGGATTACAAATTCTTATAATTTTTTGTCTTCAATGATCACTCAGAAAAATGAATGTAATTTTTAACCCTATAATCACCATTGATTCATTGTAATGTGTTATCAAATACAAGCCCCAATGCTAACTATAGATATCACGATTTGGTATTTTTCCACATCTCTTCCTGTCTACTGCAGAAGAATCCAATCTTAATGTACAACTTTCCTCATAAAAGTCTTTGAAGGACTGAAGCCACCTAAAACAATATCCGACTCTGTACCAGCAATTCATATGGATTTTTGTGTTGTGTTCAAATTTCGCACCATGTGTCATCATAATATCATCAATTGGATCAAGGACTGAAATAGTCATGTTTCCACAAGTGAATTGATGCTTTGGTGAAGTAACATATGTGTTCTTCTTGCCCTTTAGGTTTTGTGGAGAGGGAAACCTAAATTGAAATGTCATCGGTTGACTTCCTATTGTCAATACTAAAACATTGGAACCAACTATTTGAGAATTTTCACCACCTCCTGACGGATGCCCATCCAATACCACTGCCTTCTCAGAAAGAATATTCTTGATAAATTGAATATTGAAATTGTCTCTGTGATGGCCCATTTTTGACTTCAGAGTACCATAATAAAATAACATCTGACAATGCGTTGGAGGACTTTTCCTTGATACTTCTGTCAAATAGTTCCAACATGCTCTCCAACAAATGAGACCAGCAATAAATGTTGAAAATTTCATGGGTCTTCCATGCCAATTGTCTTGATGATGACCATAAGAGGCGTAATTTGGAAGAGTGATAATTCTCTTTCCTTGACCTTCTCCATTGCAGCCCTTGAACACATGAACTTCTTTCTTAATGATTCCCTCCGATCTTTGTTTAGGTTGATGGGACGTAAAAGACTCATTCAAATTCGAATGTTGCGGATTGTAGATCACAATATCATCCAAATATTTACATTTGCGTATTCTCTTGACTATACTTCTTCTATCATCTGAAAATGTTGGAATTAAGGATTCGTCCAAGTCTTTGCGGACCAACCTCAGAATTTCCACATCAGCAATCTTTCTTATCCCAATATTGCAACTCCATAATCCTAAACTAACATTGTTGCAATGTTGGCAGCCTTGAAACCATCCTTCTAAGAGTACACCATATAAAACATTTGACTCTTCTCCACCTAATTCCTCCTCTCTCAGAATGAGGTCATGCATATCATCCATAGTAGCCCACTTTTTTTGAAATTGTTTGGCATACAAAGAAACTCAGTTGCAAGTTTTGTAATATTCTTAATTATTCTCCTCGGCATTGAGTATTTTCTTCCGCTCACATCAAGTAGTGCAAACCCATTAGTGATCCTTTGCTTTGTAATAAATTTGCAGATTTTCTTTTCATCTGCATTTGATTTTGTTGTGTCATAATATTGAAAGCAAGAATCTTGACAGGACAAACAATCTAAAAAAGGATTAAGGATTCATTTCATAACATAAATCAGATTCATCTTAAACTACATACCAAGATCTGGACTGACTCTCTCCAAATGCACAACGTCATCATCAACGACAGCATTTGCTAAACCACCATGATTTTGTACAGGGATTATTCCACGTGATTCATAACTTGAAATGCTTTCATCCGAATCTGATTTTAAAAGTGAAGGCTCTCTCACATTCTTCCTTCCCAAATCTGCAAATGCATCTGATGCACTACTTTCATCACTGCTCAAAACAATCTCTTCATCTTGCTTATTGCTATCTCCTGACTCACTACTTCCAACACTGCTCACATCACTTTCTTCAACTCCATCAACATTGTCATCCTCATCACTGTTAGCAAATTCATCAACACTGTCGTCCTCATCATAGTGCGCACAATTTTCATCTGATTTCTCACTGACATCAAATTCATTAGGAAGATCTGGTAAGCGATCATCCTCTTCTTCTCTTTCAGAATCAATGTCCACTGCTAGGGAGAAAAACATTTTGGTAATTTTTTTATTTCAACATAGGACAATTGTAAACACAAACTCACCTGCATGCTTGCTGGGTCTTCCCTTGTAATAGAGGATGTTGTTTTTTTCGTCATCAGATGATGTATCATTTTCTGGCTCAAACCCAAAACCAACTTGACCAGAAGAATCATCATCAACAGGAAAGAAAAACCCACCTTGGTTCAAACCAAATGCCTCCATCGACTCACTTTGACACTGCGGATGGTGACAACCCAAAACTTTCAAACATACGTAGTCAATATTATTCAAGCCATATACAGAATGAAGAAGACGCAAATTTGCACCGTGAACTCCACGCATGTCCACCAGCCCATTTCTTGAAACCTCATTCAATACGGAGGAAATTGTCAGATCATCAAATTTGAGGTTTCCAGCTGCTATTCCCTCTTCTTGGCACACTCTCAATGACACATTATAAAGAACATTGTTCCCCATTCGAGAAGCCTTAAGCGGGTAAATTGCAAAGTACTTCGACAGATGTCTGTGATTCCAAATGAGGCAGGCCACTACTGTATTGTTGCAGGGGAGAAAAATACTCGCAGACCTTCTTGAATTCATGCAGACATTAAATATCTTTCCATCACAGAGATGATTGATGCCATCTAAAACACCATAGTCCGACATTTCACCCATGATAAACTTTTTCGACCTCACCATGGTAACAAAATTCTCTGTCACAAGAGTATTGATTTCTTCATACTCTAGCTTACCATGCTCGAAATAATCTGAAAGGATCAATGCAAATCTAAGAAGAGAGAAAAACAGATAAGTTGAATGGTTTTCAAAGAAAATTTGACTTCAATTAAAATTCTCACTTGGTACAATGAAGTGTCAGTGTAATGATCACACTCTGGTAGGGCCCAGAGTAAATTCCTTCCTCTTCGTCCAATTGAGAAAATTGCATGTCTGCCCTGAACACATAGTTCTCTTTCAGGGTAGGTTGGCGCATTTGTACCAGGCGCAGCAGTAAGGACGTGAATATTTGGATACATGTCCTGGCACAACTTTATTCTGTTCAAATCACGCCGAAACGATTTTGAAAGTCTCTTGATATCTTTGGAAAAAATCATTCCAATGAACAAACAAGTCTGTAAGACTACAGTGAATAAGAAGAGAGAAGTTTGTTAATAACAGACTTGTTTAACTTAGAACATTAAAAATAAGCCCTCTCACCATCTACTTCCAATCCTCTATCATCACAACACTTCTTGGACAGCTCAAAGGGAACTTTTAAACATACCAAACAGTGAGGATTACTTTTCATTTCCGGCTACGGCGTGCTTCTGCTTTTTTAACTTACTGACTTTTCCTTTTGCAGGCAACACTTTTCTTTTCTTTGGTGAAATGCCACTTAAACCATCTTGATCAATCTTCCTCCTTGTCTTCTGGTCTATAACACAAGATTGCATTAAGACATTGCAATAGGGATACAAAAAAAACTTTGACAATAATAGAACTTACCATCTGAATCCTGCGTCTCTTTCTGCTTGGTCAATTCAGAGATTACTTCCTCAGTGGTGACTTCTGAAGTGTATGGCACACCTCTGCTATCATTGCGAACTTTGGTCACACCCTTGGTTGTCAAGTAAATAACACAGTCATATACAGCATGACAGACAGCATGCCTAAAGGCCAAGATATCCTTGTTTTCCTGAGCAGAGATGAGTTGGCATCTCATACTGGAAAACAATTCATCAGGGTTATTCCCATCCACCATTCCAGAACAAAATGCAGTAACCAACCAGAACAAAGCATGAGAAAAATCATTCTTGGATTTCGACCACTTATCCCCAGAAAAGTCCAACACAAAATCCCGCACTTTTATCCCCGTTGCTATATCACTGTTCAGATTGTCAATTAAATCATCGGCTGGAAACACCTTCTGAATTGTCGTTTCAAAGACTTTGTATTTTTCTTTTTCCATTTCAAAAATTTCCTCAAACAACTTAGTAAGCTCCTCTACTGGCAAGTTGCAGTTTTTTAGGCTCTGAGGTACAACAATCGTTAGCTTCGGCTTGAATGACTCAATATCATAATCAAGCTTTTTGTGAAAAATTGCTAAGCATGGCTTTGAGTCAACCAACACTAACACAACCCCAATTTTCCTCGACAAGTCTTGCCCAGTAGTCCAGCAATTCAGAATATTCATCCAGTTTTTAACGTAGTCCACATTGTCATCATCAGAAGACCAATCCAAAGCAAAAGGAAAAATGAGCTTCTGCTTGTTTTCAGTGAACATGGTCCAAGCGGCAACAATCAAAGAATTCAACAGAAGAATTGGTATGTTTTTATCTTCCGTCTTCCGGGTGGGACCTCCAAGGTCTTTGAACAGCTTAGAACATGAAGGAAGAGCGACTTCAGACTCTGTGTTATCACCACGCAAAATGACAACACCCATTGATCCATCATGCACCTCGCCCAAAAGATCCTCATGATTGTCAAAGCCCGAAGCCACAGTCCCCATGGATGCACCCACAGACGGAACTACAATATGGCCGCGGGAAACACACTCCACTAATTTGTCGAACCCCTGCTTCAACCCCTGCTGCATAAGTGCACATTGCTTATTGTAAGAATCAACCATGTTCTTGTTCCACTGTAACATCTCTCTGTTTGTGGCTATGATTTCGTTGCTTGCTTCTACCAAAGATTGCAAAGTTGTGTTGATGTTAGAGCAACTGCTAGTCATTTCTGACACATTCTGTGATAACCCCTGTTCCAACTTCAAAGAACGAATCTGCAAATTGTCATTGTTTGGTCCGAACACAAAATTGTTGACCTTTCTCCAAACCTAAAAAAAATTAATTGTGAGGAGACAAATTTTCGGGAGAAAAAAATTGATACCGGTGTAACTCACAATAAACTCTTCATCGGAAGGGCGATCAACAGTATCAGATGTCGCATCAGTTGGAAGCGTCTTTAAAGAAAAATTTAAAAAGAATTAGTAAGTCCAAGTGACACATGGAATACAATAATCAAGAAACGATACATACAATTACAGTGTTGTTTTCACCGCCAGCCGTAGGTTGCAGTTCTGACGTGGTCGATTTGTCTACTGCAGCATCCTTTGCGGCTTCCTTTTCGCCTTCTGTGTTGGAACTCATACTGCTGCAGCAGTTCAAAGGAGATGATGATACAAGTTAGATAACACAAGAAAAGAAAATGTTTGGTTCATAACACTATCGCGTACATATAACAAGACAGGACATAAAAACAGACAAGAAAAAAAATGTACATAAAAAAGGCGACGCACAAAGCAGTTTCATAATCTGCTCACCTTGCCCCAATCAATAGAAAAATGCAAAATACTGAGAAAAAGATGAAAAAAATTCGGTACTACCATCAAAGTGAGATGTTCAGATACAACAGTAAAAAAGCATGCATTCATACCTTGTGACTACTTCTCTCTCAATACTAAATGGGACACATGGAGAAAAAAAATAGTCAGAACGTAGCATAATGTCATACCATGTCAATGACATAGCAACACCACATCAGAAAAAGGCAATTTTTGTGTAATTCATTCACTTGCTGTACTCTCCCTAACCTTCAGAAACAGTTCAGTTGTATTCAAGAAAACAAGCAAAAACCACGGCATTCGCCACCATATCAACAAAACTCTAGAGAACACCAAGTAATGACGACCAAATTTTTTGTAAAAATGTTTCGTTTGTTGTGTCTCATACACCGTCTGGCTCTCATACACCACTTGAACACAACTCCACTCGTCAAATTGATAAAACAAGAAATACTGCCGAAGAAATTGTCTTAAGATCAGAATTTTTTTGTACTCTGCAACACATTGTTGGATCTACAGCATTCTGAAACCTCAAACAAACAATTTGGAAAATTTATCCAATTCTTTCATTGTCCTGTCAAAGGAAATGCGAGCAACAATAAAACATCCACAATAACAGTGACAAAAGAGTAAAGGACATTATTCACAGCACCCCAACAGCATCAACTCATATTGTTGTGTCCCTCTCATATGTCTCCTCACTCAAACCCTCCAACTCATATTGTTGTGTCTTCCTGTCTCTCTGCTCTTGCCAACTTAAACACAGCATCATCACAATACATAATCTTATAACAAAAGTCCACTCAGAAAAGGAGCCCAAATGCAATCATGCAAAAAATGGAAGAATGCGCTCCCATCGACAAAGAGCGAATGCGCTCACTTTGTGGACAAGCCAATGCACTCACTTCAACCACGAGCAAATGATCTCACTTTGATGACAAGCAAATGCACTCACTTCAACAAACAAAGGAATGCACTCACTTCAACGATGAAAGAATGCACTCGCTTTGACAACGAGCAAATGCGGTCACGTCGACAACAAGCAAATGTAGTCACATCTATACTACACCCCCCAACCAATACACATCTAAACACCCACACACACCAAAGCGGCTCTCTGCAAGTCAGGTCTGCCCCTCCGACGGAGCAAACAGACGACGACAATCGCAGTCTTGTTTGTCCCCACATTCAAACCCTCAAACTCATATTTTTGTGTCTTTCTGTCTCTCCGCTCTTGTCAACAGTCAGCTCAAAAAAGGACCCCAAATGCAGTCACGTCACAACTGGGATAATGCGCTCCCGTCAACGAAGAGCGAATGCGCTCACTTCGTCGACGAGCCATTGCACTCACTTCAACGACGAGCAAATGCTCTCACTTCCACAACGAGCGAATGCACTCGCTTTGACGACGAACGAATGCGCTCAATTCGACGACGCGAGCAAACGCCGTCGCGTGGACGACGAGCAAATGCGGTCACGTCAACGATGACCGAATACTACACCCCCAAAAACACTACACAACAAAAACCAACACACACCACAGCGGCTCTCTGCAAGTCAGGTCTGCCCCCGCGATGGAGCAAACAGACGACGACATTCGCAGTCACGTCGACGATGAAAGAATGCGACGCCACTGACGACTCAACAACAAAACACAACACACCACAGCTACATCACAAGCAACACAACAACTGACAAAATATAGCACTTGTCATAACGCGCTTAACACAACAACGCTTCCGCCACACCGTTGACATAACGACAGTCAACGCGACGGACTCACCAATAGAAATTTATAATTGACAGAGCACTCTGTCCGGTCGGTCCTTGCAAAAGACAAAACCATTTGAAAACCTATAGAGACTATGAAATCAGGAAAAACGAATCATTTGATATGATTCGAAATTAAAACAGTAGTATTGCTACTTCAACATGTAGCACTATTCTATTGCCCCTCCTGATCAAAACATTCACGATTGCGAAATTCAAAACTGCACAGCCTCTGAACACATCACTAACCGGTACTACTCCGCCAGATGTTCTAAACGGATGGTATGAATCAGAATACTGTGATGTATTTTCGACACCCTGAATATTGCCACAATTAAAATAGTACCGTGACCCCACAACATTAAGTGGTATCTTTTTCCTGACTCATGCACATCCCTTGTGACCTACCTAACTCTCCTTCTCAATATATGGACAACCAATAACTACAAGCAACTGCTAAAAAATCTTGCAGCGGCTGCTAGTATTCAACTTGAACAGATCTGATTGCACCACATGAAGATCCTGGCAGCATACCAGGATCATGTAAAATCCCACATAGGAATTAATGCCAGCTCAGTGGTGCTCTGTAGAACCCCTGTAGACACAGTACTACAGAGGCGCAATTAGCATGTAAATACATGATAAATCCATGATAATTGATGATCATCAATTATCATTTTTGAGTAGATTTTAAGCTCATAATTTCAATTCATCAATTGCGAACACATCCTACCATTTTATTTCTACATTGATATTTTCACATCCAACTGGCTTAGGTCAAACAGAAGGGGCAGTTGAGCAAAGAATAAAACTTGTGCAGATAACTTTGATGAACGCCTCATCAAAATTGCGTTGAGTCTTGGAAATGTTATGCTTTCGGTGATCCCATTCTGGCGAGGGGAAGTTCTATTGATCACCGACATCACACTGTGATGGTCTGTACTGACTTTAACGTGGGATCATTGGCACAAATATAATTAAGCATTGACTTCCCATACCTGCTGGTATCTTGCAATGGTTCGGTCCGATACAAATGGTCCAGCACACAAGAAAGGACGGGACTTGCTCCTAAAGCTGAGAAAGTGAGCAAAATGGAATGATCTGCAAAGCATACGACAACAAGCCCAACCAATTATGTTGGGAAGTTTGGCTGAAAGAACAAATGTTGTAACTGTTTCAGGAGATGAATGAATAAGTGAACTATAATGAGATCAGGATAACTCACCAAGGTCAACAATAGGAACACGACCTTCAACTTCATTGTGACATTTGACACATGCCGGATTTGGAAAGCATAAGAAACCATTGGCATCCATCTCATCATCAATGTCTGGGAAATATCATCATCTGATTCGCTCTCCACCTCCATAGTGGGTGCTCCTTGTGGCAGACTTGCCACCCCTCCTTTTGGGGCCCCTCGGCGGACTTTACTAATGGGGGGAACATCTTCATCATACTCAATGTCTTTGTCTTCTGGAAATTCATCATTAGCATCGTTTGAGTATGGTTTCCAGTCCTGATCAACATCCTTGTCAGCAGCTTCGTCACTGTCAACTGCTTTGTCGGCATTGGTATCGTTGTCGGTATCATCGGTGGATGTTGGAAGATTCACATTGGCGACAGAGGTGCTGGTCCTTTGTCGTCCGTGTTTGGATTTCTTTTTCTTTGAGTCTGGATACAATTAATTCATTTGAAAGGGCGTGAATCAGATTAGGTACGAGAATTGTTTCATGCAAAAAAACACATTATGACAGTGTCACACAAGGTTGTCGGGTCTAGCATGTCCTTTGATACAAACTGGGAAAAGGCCGATGCTATGGGGCTCATGTATGAAACAGACATTACCGCAATATGCACATTGTACCGTTGCTACCACTTTTGAAATTTGAAACAGCATTGATAACAACAAAGTGGTTTATCGAGGACATGGACGACATCAAACAAATCAAGAAAAACATACTAACCGTCAACCGCATCATGACCACGTTTTTCTCCACGATGTTTTTGCCCACAACGACGAGGAAACATGTGGGGCGTACTGCCTTCAGCAGATGCTCCAATGCGACCGTCACAATGCAATGCCATGCAACAAGAACACTGAGAGGGAGGCGATGGAGGCAAGACAGAGTTTGACGTGTTCGAGCATGTTGGCATGGTGGCGAGTCTTCCCTTAAGAGCTAGCTTGAGTTGGAGGTACAATGCATCAATAACAATGTAGGGTACTGTTGTAAGAAATACAGGGATGACTGGTTTGGGGAGGCATTCAGTATTTTCAATAGAGAATCCTAATGCTATGTATTTTCATCCATCACTGAAAAAGAAGATTGATCCAACGAAATGCAAGGAGGAGTAGCAACGAGAAAAGATACTTATTACATCGCCATGTCCTACAATAATATTTGTCCATGAATACTTAACATAACAAATTCAATTGAAAGCGTACTATATACAAGATGGAACATGCTCCAAATAGCCGACCTCAAATGATGGGACGAACTGCAGAATTGCCAAATGTCTTGTCTGTCCCTACCGTATATGCTGGATTATAAGTACCGCCGGATTATAAGTCCCAACGGGCTAAATCCTTTGACATTTGTGTTTTTCCAGTGGCTTTCTCATGCTAAATCCATTGAAAGTCACCAAATCAGTTTCTCCTCCATGCCAGCAATATGCCAATATGTTGGGCTCCCTGTAACTCTGGCTGGTTGTTGAGTTATGCCAATTTGTCGCAAAACTCACTACACAGCCATAGCACAACCATACTGTTATTGTAATAACAATGGTACAAATTATTCTCTTTGGCTTCATGCCCTACGCTAATGGACGCAGTTGCAAATTACATCCATTTGAGTGTGGAAACTTGCTGGTCTTGAATCGACCAGACGGCAGGATCAGCATGATGCTGCATTTGCGGATGATAGTGCCACATGAAGTATCATGTTACACCATCAACAATGACGGCTCGGATGGATGTCAGGTTTGTTTTGTTGCCCACGAATATGCCGCCCGGGAGAATGGCGCCGGCTGGATGGGCGTACGGTATGAATCTACGAAGTGTTTCATTGTGATGATGCTAACCGCTCCATGCGGCGTCTGTTTCACCACAATCGTGGTTATGCGTACATGCGTGTTGTGTGACCATTCTAATTCAATAGATGATAGTGATTGAAAAGAATTCATCATAGTAATTAAAATAAATCTTAATTGGTTAACTCAACACGTATTCTTTGTGAAAAAAGGAGTAATTGAAACCATTGAAACCCTTGTTTCGTCCAAGCCTTTCATACGGTTTTTGCTGACATGTTCATGTAGACATTGACAAGCCATTCAGCGACCAACTTCCGCATTGGCTCCTTCGTCACTCCATTTTCAATCCCATCTCCCTCTAGCATCCAATCCTCCCATTTCTCACACATCCCACACTTGATAACCTTGTTTATCCCTACGTCAACACGTTGGCACAAATATGTGCATCCTGGGGGTACATGGATAACCTTGATCCCCAGGGATTGCACACGATTCACCACAGTTCCCATCATGTGGATGCAGTATGCGTGTAGAATGAGAAGAGGAACAACTCCGGGCGTGGTTGTTTCCTTCCATGGGATCAAGACGAGGTCAATCCACTTATACATCATCTTGTCATCCATCCAAGCTTTTTCTGGCAGGCATAATGGCCACGATCTGCATTCATACTGAATGTGGTTTGCAATGCGTCTGTTTGGCGTGCCCTTGAATATGAGCATGGACGGTAGCATCTTCTCGGCGGCATTGACGTTTACTTCAAGAGTAACCTTTTTGTGTCCGCCGTGGACGAGCGGACATATATGGTCTTTCTTCACTTCACCTTGAGGGTACGACTCAAATGAAAATAGTGCAGGATTGGTGACTGATCCATGTTGATCACGTCACATGGATCGTATTCAACGTGCTTCTCTTTCATCATCTGGATGAAATGTCGTGATTCTTCTTGGGTCTCATCGGAGTTCTTCTGCGCTGTGTGCGTAGCAGCGGGGTGGGTGAGGCCAATAGTCTTGGTGAAGTGGGTCACCACCCTTTTCTTTGCTTCCATGGATTTGCCACGGAAAGTGGGAAGCAAGCACGATGCTCTTGTCGGATCATCCAGGTACTTACCTGTATCCTGTGCTGACGGATTTCAATAACAAACTGGGACAATTCTTCGCGAATCTCCTGTAGGAGACTGGGACGTCCCAGGTGGATCTTATCAGCGACTCCATTTATTTTGAATGGAACGAATCCATCTTTCTTCTTGAGGTCATCGATTTTTGACAACACTTTCTTGAAGCAAGGATAATAGTTATGTGGTAGATTAACCACCCCGCACGCTTGGTGACGAGTAGCACCCATCACAATGATAGCATCTACGGCAACAGCATACTCGCGCTTCTCCTTGACAGAGAAGGATCTGTGCAACGATGCTTCCTTTTGCGCGAAGTTCGGTTCAACTTGTAGAACGAATGCCGCCTTGTTAGGAGCGATTTCCGAATTGAAAGGAGAGCCGTCCACGCCGGACGTTAGACGTACAATGTCTGTGTTCTGAAGGACAGATTCTGGTGCGACGACACTAAGGACTGGACATACATCATCAATTCCTGGATGGAGTTCATGGCTAACAGGTAACATTGACACCATATTTCAACAATTATGACACACCAAAACAGCAACAAACATATTGTCATTGTAAGGAATGACATTGCTGCCTTCTTCAGCATTTCTCAAAATCAAGACAGTGATGAATAAGGAGAGAAGAAGTGCGGGCAATTTACAGTCAGTTCATTTCATCGGGGAGGTTGAGTGAATGGATGTGGATGGCGTGATAAAAAAGTGGGCAGTGAGTGTGGAATGGCTACTGTTGGATGCAGTAAGCCCCGATTTTGGGACCAGATCTGGCGGGAAGAAGGTACCATATAAAAATTAATTAGGGTAAATAGGCAGGATACTGACGAATTGTCACCGTGTTAAAAACACTAACTTCAGATTTATTATAAGTTCAATTCAAATGTATCTTTTGACATTTGTGGTACTTATAATCTGGCATATTATGCGGTAGTTGGATAGGAAAAAAATGTTGACAAAAGAGAATTATTGATGAAAAATCCAAGTTTCCGCACCTAACCAATCCGTAGAAAGCGTAAAACGGAGTGTAAACGCTGTGTTGAACTATACCACCACGTGTAGTTCTTTTCTGCGCCTACACGTTAACTATGTTTTTGTGTAAACATCCTTGCATTTTTCCGCGTAGCGGACGACTAGTCGTAGACGTCTGTCCTCTACTCATCGGTATTGTACAATAACGGGATTCGCTCCGTTGAGGACTTTCACACGAATTAACACGTAGCCCCGTAAATCACATTAGACAGCGTAAATCGGAGTAGAAGTACCAAACTTACGTACCTATCGTACAATTAACTATGTCCCTTGAAGTCGTAAAAATTGGAAGAGTTTTGAGTGGAACACTATGGAATGGTACTTTTAGTTGAACACAACATCTCTTATATCTTTATTTGAATTGCAAAACCTCTCTTTTGTGTTCGAAAGGTCACAGATCATAGTTAGGTCATCATGCTTCTTTTTAAATAGTCGTATATTGATGTTACGTCTACCTGAGCCGGCATGAAGCGTTCAAACCGGTATTTAACGTCATTTTAACTAAATTCCATGCTCTCGTGAAGAGTTTTTGTGCTGCATTCGCATCGATGTTTGGCCTTTGAAAATGTATGCAGTGTCCGCTAAAAGTAGTAAACCAGCAAAAACAGGACTGATTTGTACGTAGACGACAGAAGAGCGATGAACAAGATTGTATGGTCAAGGATGTCCGTATGATCACAGCTCCGAGAGATCGCTCCGAGACACCATAATTATCATTACATCATTCCCTTCAAACTACTCTCTTTTGAAGCATGAGCTGCGGCTCTCCTGAATCATCTCCAAAGTTCCAAAACGAAGATAATGCATGCATCATGAACCCCAGACAATGTATTCAGCGGCCACCCTCGGTCAGATCCCTTCTTTCTTCTCAATCAGATAGATGCGTAGACAAATCGTCGGTAGACCTTGTCCATGATGCTGAGCGCCCCCCCCAAAAGATGGTTGGCAGTGAAGGCCCTTTCCTACGCAAGGTATCAAAGCTGATATCAAGCGAAAAGTGGCGCGCGTTGGATTTGGTTCTATGGTCCGCGTCCAATAATACAACATCTTGCGGTTCTTCGCCTGATGATATCAGTGATGCTGCCGAAGACGATGCGGTGCCTTCCCTGCATATTGGTGCGTCTGAATTGTGGTACATTCTATATCGCCGCGATGCGAGAATATTCCTCACCGTTTTAAAAAATATTTCATAACCGCAAATTTGCAGTTCACTTTGCGTGTCGCTTCAATCCGCCTCGGTCGATTATCAAACGCTTAGCTTCGACGTATCCTGCAGGCATCAATACTCCGGACAAGACAGGGCGCCTCCCAGTGCGTTACTATTTGTTTTAATCACCTCTGTTCTCTTAAATATTTTTTATATCCTCTCTAAGATGGTCTCGTTCTTCCGTTGTACATTCTAGTTGCACCATGCAGCGAAGTGGGGTGCTTCTCACAGGTTGATAAAATGCTTGATCGAGATGGATCCATCTGCTGTTCGCGCTAAAGATTCCGAGGGGAAAACGCCAATCCACCATCTTTGTCTGCATTACGTTGATGCATTTCGCCCAAACAAAGAATTAGGTGATGTCAGTGTAGAGCAATGCATGCTTCAGTCAATCAATGTCCTACTTGAAGCAGATCCCAGTATCCTCACCATGGAAGATAACCTCGAAGCCACAGCACTAGAGTATGCCATTGAATCTAACGCACCTTATAGAGTTGTACGTCGTCTCCAGAAAGCATCTGAACGATATTTGAAGGATCGGCAGAAATCAAGTATGTCAGATCAAAGTTCACGTAGTTTAAATGACAGTAGTCGTGAGGTGGACAATAACTCGGAACGTCATTGTCGCGAGCCGGAAGACGGCCAACGTCAAATTGCTGAACTGCTTGCCACCTTCAAACGTATGGATGCATCATCTTCTTCACAGGGCGAAGAAAAATCAGACGACCAAATCAACAATTCGACAAAACTTCCAACGACTACTTTGGGGAAGAAACCATCATCTGCCCGTTCGAAATACGCTATGACGGCTTGACAGGGTGTTTGAAGCATCCAATTTTCCCATTTTTGATTATTTGTTGATAGAGATAGGTCCGTGATAAAATGAGTTAATGTTAATACTCCTTGTCAGAGGCTTTATCAATTGTAGTAGAATACTAGAATACAGGAGTGGCGATAGTTTATCATATGAAAGTGAAGACATTTTACTGGCTCGCTATAAAATCTCTGTCAGTTTTAAGGTCATGGACACTACACACTCAGCTCTCCATCATTATCAAGCAAGTCCCTAGGAGGAGGCGCAGTTTGCTGCGGGGGAAGGGCGAACCTATTCACCAAATTGTTTGTATGATCACCTCCCAGCAACAAGTGCGAATTGTTTCCCGTTACAGATACTCCTCCTATCCCCACCGTGAGACCCTTTTCCTCCGTGTACATGGAGGAAGATCCTGAATAATTCGACCGCGGAGAATCATAATTGCCACTCCCGGTTAAAATGCGGCGTCTACTTTGGTTCCCTGCAACGCTGCTATTTCCGCCACCACCTGGACTCAAAGCGAGCGCACGCTTTTCTTCCTCTAACTCCATTCTCCTTCGCCGTTGCCTCTCCATGGCGCGTTTCGCTCTTTGGTAGTTACCGAAGCAAAGATAAAATATGAAGCCCGCTAAAAAACCTGCAAATATGATGGCCTGCGAACAGCGATATGAGGAGACTCATTCCAAGAGATTTGAAGACAAGACCCCAAAAAGTTCTTCACTGGTCATGCATCACTTACTGCCATCAACTCGTTGGAGGATCGACCTCTAGATCTATACGTCATCTTACTGTGGGCACGGGCGTGACAGCTAGTAAAAAGTTAACGGGTCTTTTTTCGCAGTGTCTTCGGCAGCCAAGATGCAGGGGAGTATGGTGAACCACTTCATTCGGCCAACGCACTAATATAAGACTAATATAGTGGCACACACATCGAGAGGGAGACAAATTATTAGGATGTCAACCTTTTACAGGCAAGACGGTGATAAAATTATTTCTGTCGTGTGGTTGTGTGTCTGTTGTGTATTGTATTCATAGGAGGTTCGTAGGCTGTTCGTAGCATGGCCTTCAGGTGGGAGAACGGTACTATAAGTAAGTACCATTAAGTAGGAAAGAGCTGGTAAGAAAAGGAACGAGGCTTTAACAGGAATACCGTGTGTGGTTTGCATAGAGGGTTGCATCCCACTTCTGAATGAGATGAGTGTATGCATAGGCTTGCATATTGTGCACTCCTATAAATCTTTTGAACTCGATGAGTCAAGGATAGCAATGTCTCACTTTGCTGACAAATGTGATTCCATCATAACAGATAAGAATATTATTAAGTTTTACTACAATCATCAATTCAATCTTGAATAGCAAAGTCTTCACAATTTGTGTACATGTAATTGACGATAATTAGTCATTTGGACCTCTTGATTACTCATCTAAATTTTCCTTGATTCTCGTGTTGCAGAGGGAGTCATGCTTTTGGTCAAGTCTATGAGTAGAGTGGCTTCCCTCAATGAAGCTCGGCTTTGATAAGGAGACAACTTTCTTGTACCTTCGAGCTCGGATGGACACCCATTTGAATTGGATGAAGATATATCACAGCCAAGAAGAGGCACGAGCCTATCACAGCTGCAATCGTCAGTTAAGCTAAGTTGTGGAATGGATTTAAGGGGAGTTGACTCAAGGTGATGAGACCCGAAACAGTTCTTTGGAGATGGACTAACAAAGCTACAGGATCCTGCATTTGGAGACAGCTGGGGAGAGGACGTCATACTGGCTTGGAAGGTGGTGGATGAGGCGAGTCCACTGAGTGCTGCAGCTGCAACATCAACACCAATGCCATTGTCAATTTGCATAATACTTTGCCTCCAGCTTTATTCAGAAAAGCCTTCAATGTCGTCTGAGCTGGGAGACTTTCGTTTCTTCTCGTTATTCACCTGACAGTTGCTACTGTCATCTTTGTCGCTATGATTCCCCAAAACTTGACCCTTTAAAGTAGAATGCCACCTGTTCTTGATGGCATTGTCAGTTCTCCCTTGCAAGCTTTTACTGATCTCTGCCCATTTATTTCCACACTTAGCATGGCATTGAATGATGATGGCATCCTCCTCTTCCCTCAATCCACCCTTCTTGATATCAGGACTCAGATGATTATACCATCTTTCACGGCATTGTTTGCCCAGACAGCCTTGAACTTGACGAGCAATGAATGACCATTTCTTTTGTCCATGTGCTGCAACCAACTGGACTACTGTCGCGTCCTCCTCTGGAGTCCACGGACCTTTGACTAACCCTGGCTACCTTTGCCATCTATGTAGGCACTGAACATCAGTGCATCCTGGAAGATGCAGATCGATTTTCTTCCAATTCTTACCGGAGTTGTTGAACACTTCTGAACGTAGTGTTTCATCTTCCTCGGGACACCATTTGCCAGTGAGGTGCGGCGTTTCTTGTCATGGCTGTCATGACAAATTTGTGCATCTTCAATGTTGAAAAAGGTTAGATCAGTTCCCAATGGAGGAGCAGATGCCTCCCTTCTTGATGCTGTCTTCACTTTACTGGATATTGGTGAGTGGAGGACAGATGCACGCTCTACAACATCTCTCACCCTCTGCTACCGTATATCTCGGATCATAGGATACGACGGATTATAAGCTAGTTTACCCGATATTGTGATGTTTATGTTTTTGGCATGTTAATCAACCTCGGTCATTCTAAAACCACTAGAATTAGACTCTCCTTGCCGACAGCATCATGCCCATATGCATAGCTCCCAGTAATTCCGGTTGGTTGTCGAATTACAATATTTTGTTGTGTAGCTCACATCACATCACATCATAGGCACACACAGCACATTGCCCAGAAAACATGGTTCGGCGAAAAAGCAGGGAAAAATAGCTTGCTCTACAGTACCAAGTAAAAAGGGTGGATACCAATATTTTTCACCGTGTTAGCACCACTACCATATATCACGGTCTTTAGGATCCCAAAAATGTCAAAAGACACTTTAAAAATATCTTATAATCTTTGCAAAGCTAGTGATGCCAGCACGAGAAAAAATAAAAGTATCTTTCCTATTTACTTCAAGGTAGCCTTATTGTACCATATTTTTCCTCCCGCAATTTCATTTCTCTTGCTTTGCCCATGCTGTTCACCCCTCCACCATGTGCTCCAGAAGTGTGGTGACTTTCTTGGACATCGGAAGTTTATCGGCAACCATGTGAAATCACAGGGAGTGAACCACATGGGCGTGTTGCTGTCAGAAAGGTGAGTCTAACCATAAAGGATTTAAAGCGTCCGGGGTCATTTTATTAGCTGAAAAATACAAGTG
Organism: Cyclotella cryptica; assembly: GCA_013187285.1. Classification (NCBI taxonomy): domain Eukaryota; phylum Bacillariophyta; class Thalassiosirophyceae; order Thalassiosirales; family Thalassiosiraceae; genus Cyclotella; species Cyclotella cryptica. Next base: position 9,112 of record JABMIG010000372.1, on the reverse strand, counting down.
TCAGCAAAATCGGCAAAACATATCTTATAATCTTTGGGATCCTAAAGACTATGATATACGGTAGCTAATGACGAATTATAGGATTTTTTATGTATCTTTTGATTTAGAGTCCTGTGATCCAAGATATATGGTAGGAGAAGGGATGGATTCAAGTGGAACCTTCCCCGTTTTGGCACTACTACCACTTTCATCCACAGTATTGCTCCCAAAATGTGGTGAGTTCTGTGCCTTAAAGTACCACGAGGGATATGAATACCTACTTATAGTTGGAGAATCCGACCTCCCATGATAACCAGGATGAGGCTGAGGATATGTATATCCTGGGTAAGAATGAATTCTATGATATGCAGGTCTTTGTTGCATTCCTGGTGGGGCATACGTTGGATAAATGCCATGATGTGGAGGAGCATTGTTATGATAGTAGTGGTAATGATGTGAACCAACAAGATTGGTATAAGTGGTATCACCACCGTGATGGTCAACTTGGTTATCAGACATTTTATCTGCTACATCAGCAGTCACCAGATTGCCATCTCATTTGCTTGGCTTATCCCCATCTTGAGAATTGTTCTGCAAATTAGCCACATCTTGAGCGGGGATACGAATTGGACTACTTGGCGCGTGTGAAGAATGTTGATACACCCGCTGCGGAGGATATGGATGTAGATGTGGGTAGTATTACGGATTGCATCCAGCATTCTGTGGCACAGGGTGGGGATAACAATACATTGATGATGGTGGCAGTGGTGCCCTAGCCTACGGATGATATGTTGAGTGGTAGTGTGGAGGATATGCCAATGGAGGGTAAGTGACAGGGTGCAGAAGAATTGTATCCTGCTTTGATCTGTGGTCTATCTTCATAGGTCCTGTAGTTGAAGTAGCAGTTGTGATTGCAATCTCCTCTTCTGTCATGGCAGTGGAACCAGACTTGTACTTGCGGCAGGAGACAATGTGTTGTTGTCCCTTGTAAGATGATTTGACGCCTTCTGTGTTTCTGTTTTCATGGGTCCCAGACTTGGACTTGGGGTGATGGTACAAGAAGGCAGATGTTTCAAAGTGAGCAACCAACCTACCGCATGATCTTCAGAAGATCCCATAGTTGCAGTTTGGTTTCCAAGACGTCCTAAAACTGATGAGAGTGGGTGACCACAACAAATCAGTTGCTACCCTTCGTGACTCCAATCATACTGGCGGACACAGTAATCACTGAAAGAAATTTTTTGAATGACAAATCCCAATCCCATGCCAATCGTCAACTACCGGTCAAGAAGAGTAGCTATCAACACCAATTTTCACAGAACACTGCAGGCAGATGAGGTGTGAAGTTGAGGGGAGGTTGGATGCACATTACTCAGGTACATATCGATCAACCGTCCGCTCATTGAACAAAAATGCTGTCAGAGAAGCGTTTTGTGATTGTACTTTCATATTGATTCCTCATAAAGGAATTTGAATTATATTGATGTGTGTGTATGAATATGTCCATTTCCATAAATTTTGACAACCTCTTTTACGACCTCTTCTTTCTGTGTACATTGATTTTTCTTGATTTCCACCCTCTGCCAGATACAGGATTTTGCCATTCCTTTTAGGTAATTCTGTTTTTGTCAGGAGGATACCTTTGCTTTTTATATCATTTTTGGGGTCCAACAAGTATCTCCTACTCCATCTTGTATACACGAGTTGATTTTTTAACAATGAAGTACGACTATTTCCAAGAATAGTTCCACGTAGGTCCAAAGAGTTCCAACTAGTGCCAAGTAATGCCAGGTAGTTCCAACCAGTGCCAACAGTTCAGCCAATCTTGGCACTAGATGACACTAGATGGCACTAATTGGCTATGATGGAACCAGTACGATTGTGTGGGATTGAACTAGATGGAACTAGTTAGAACAGGTGGCATTAGTTGGAACTAGTTGGCATGCATTAGTTGGAACTAGTTGGCGCTAGAGTTTGCACTATGTGGCACTAGATCCAACAAGATGGCACCAGTGCCATCCTTAAGTGGGACTAATTGGCACTAATTGGCACTAGGTTTTTGTGCATTTGACCTGCAAAGCTAGATTGGCATCAAAATTTTCAAATCACCAAATTACGTCCCACTACTATGTCCTGCTGTTTTGAAATCTATATAATATAAATGCATTATCCAGATGTACACAGGTTGTTGAAGGATGACACTACCTTACAATTTTAATGAAATCCAGTGTCTTGCAGATTGATCTATGGTACCATACCACAAGCTCCTAGTAGCACACACCTACCTGTGTTTATCATACATATCATGACCAGTACAGAGTTGTGAGGTACTTCATTCATGCCACAGATTGTCATCACAAAAGAATTTTCCCATGAGTGGGCCTTGATCAACAGACATCTCCCCATTGACCCCAATTTGCAGCAAAAAACAGTTCATCACAACAGTCTCAGTCACAAACATTGATTTAATTTAGTCCTCCCTGGTAATGTCAATCAGTGGCATGGGCCATGTCAAAGAATATCTTGAGAATGATTCTTTTTATTTTTGTTGCCAACATTCATTATTTCTTCAGAGCAGCAAGCATCGTCATAAAAATTATGTGCTGATAAAATAACCCCATTCATCTCGCCTCCACTCAATCTGCAGTTCTTTTTGTTTTCACCTGTCAAATTTCAAGCATGTATCATCATTATAGTTGTTGGGAATGTTTGTGACTTTCAATGTTGACAATATTGACAATATTGACGATACAAATCATCCTGTCCCTGGCAAAATTGGGATAACTTTCAGTTGTTATCTTTGTTGGTTTTGTCTCAAAATGGTTGGCTTTGATGACCTCCACCTAACTTCACAATCATTCAAGAACCCTTGACATTTAGTTTGACATACCATAATTGAAATAAATCACAGCTCACACCCAACAAGATCCTCCATTAGTACGTCCTCCAACCGGCCCTCATGCCACAGCAACAACACCCATCCAGCACCAGGGAGTTTTAGCCCTCTCACGCATTGGCACCTCTCACTTTCCACCACACCCACCTTGAATGACACACCTCTGACTATTGTCTGTAACAGGCAAGTCAAAACATCAACATTCCAGGCACCCCAAACACCATGATCCACAAATTTATGCGGCAACAGACAATGTTGACTGAAAAGGTCATGCGGTGGTTTTTGAACACCATGTCGGTGCTATATTTTAGAAAGGTGTCAGAGAGTTTTAGGTTGGATCATATTAAAGTGAGTAGTGTGATTAAGGATGCAAATATGGACATTCATATGAATTTGAAGATGCACTTGCAGGATGGGTATCAGGTACATTGATTTTCTTGTATTTTTGAACGGTTTTACCATTCTTTGGCAGTCAAAGATTTCACTAGTCATGTACTGACTAACATTTGTCCAGGAACAATGCCTGGACTACTCCTCAGCATGACGAAAGAGTTGCCCTTCATTGACTGCACAACCAAATACATTCCATTTAAACATTTTCAAAACTACAGTGCAAAGGATGATTCTATGAGTTTGAAAATGTTTGTTCATGGAGAAGAGACAAAGCATGTGACTGAGACTGATGTTTCCTTGACAGGTGAGCCTATCACTTAAAAGCGTGCTCTTATGATGTTCAACCCCAACCCTACTTTCCTTCCCCATTATTCAAGAGGCTCCCATATTTTGGAGCACTTGATGGATGGTACTCTGCTGCCAGAAGACAAATTTTGGAAGGCCCATCCCAACACCAAAAGGGGTTGACTATTCTGGGCTCTTTCAAAATCATACATCATATGGCGTGGCCCCTCATAAATGAAACCATATTATACACGATGCCCCTCTCAAACAACTTAGAAAAACAAATCACATGCACCATAACCCCTCTGGATTAAAGGCCCTAAAAATATGGACTGAGCAAGAGACCCTAAAAATGCAGCCTGTGCAAAAAGGTCATCTCACCGAGACCAATTGACCATGTTTGGGACCCAAACCGTATGCAATCATGCAGCATTTGTCTCAGTGAAGTAGAGGCGGTGTTTTAGTATATAAGGTAATTATTATTTTTGGGGGGGTGGTGGGTAGTTAATAATTTTATAAAAAGGAGAGGTGCTTTGAGCCTACCTCATTCAGAGCATCTTTTGAGATTTTTTGAAACATGGAGTTGTCTGAGATTGTTTGATGAAGTGACAATATTGCCATCTCAACTGAGGTATGATTCTTGTTTTATTGTTCTTTCTTTTTCTTGGTACAATGTATCATTTGTGGCTGACATGTTTGTTCCAAATTAAGGAGTCACAGATGGAATACACCTTCGAGTCTCTTCACCGCATTCTCTAGCTCTTCTTCGTCGTCATAAACAGGCATTTGTTTGGCCACAGCATTTTTCCAGGAAGAAGGGCTCCACTCCCGGTTACCATTGTCACTGGGGGAGGGGGAGGTGGATCCATTGGCGATTTTCGGAACCGAAGAGACCATCGAGAGGTTGCTCGTGGGTCTCGTCGACTTCAGCGAGGAAGGGACGAAGGCCCAGCCGCCGCTGAGGCATGAGGCAATTAAGAAGGCAGCTCCATTTGTAGCGAACTTCATTTTCACTTTACTGATTCGGCGAATTCAACCGGCCGATTGGTGTTGTATTGTGTTGGTGTGCTCTTGGATCTTCGATCTTGCCTCACGGCACCTTGGGTCAGTACAATATATTGTATTGAGCGTAATTTGCGTATGTTGTTTGCGTTATCTTGCAGAGTGCCTTGGCGGCAGTGACTTCTTTGACCATATTGGAATGTGATGTCTTTGCTCTTAAACATGGGAATAATACGGAGAGAATCTTTTTTTGGCCAAGGATTCATTCTATGCAATGGTTGGGGCGAAAGAGTCACATCGCGGTCGACATACAGACGTAGATCTTCGCCAAAAAGCAGGACCACATTCGAGCATATCGAAAACACATTTCGCAAATCTCATTTGCACATAGGCAGGTTAAAACCAAAAGTGTGGATTGTGGATTTTTCATACCCTTTTTCTGCCATACTTGCAAGACAAGAGCCACACATCATCCACACACCAAGATATATCACAAACGATCACCTTAGGACTTAAGGGAAATTTACATCGAAAATGAAAACAGACCAATTCGATACTTTTGATCAGAAATGTGTATTTTATACAGCCTGCAACTTCCTGAAAAACCTGTTTTTTGGTAATAAAATGCATCCAAGTAACACCAAGTGTTCTTTTTTTCTCGGACCGGAGAAAAAATACTCCGCCCGACACGCAGAGAAGACTCTGAGAATCCATGACTACCTGACTTCGTGAAACCGAGTGACACCAAGTGAAACCGAGTGACACCAAGTGAAACCGAGTGACGCCAAAGTGAAACCGAGTGACACCGAGTGACACCAAGTGAAACCGAGTGACGTAACACCAAGTCCAAGTGAAACCAAGTGAACCCGAGTGACACCGAGTGACACCAAGTGAACCAAAGTGACACCAATGTCAAAGGGATTCAAAGTTGACTTTACGGGCAATGAAATGACGTCAAAGTTGACTTTGAAGGACAAGATGGTTTGAGTCAGACCAGTAAAAAGACTTGAAATAAGAACAGTGTAATGGTTATCTAAATAAGTCAAATTTAGACAAAACGTGTGACACAAAGTGACACCGAGTGACACCAAGTGAAACCAAGTGACACCAAGTGAAACCGAGTGACAACAAGTGAAACCGAGTGAAACAGAGTGACACCGAGTCCAAGTGACACCGAGTCCAAGTGACACCAAGTGAAACTGAGTGACACCAAGTGAAACCGAGTGACACCAAGTGAATCCAAGTCACTCGGATACGCGAACAAGTAAGGCCAATACGGAGAAACGGACTAATTTTGAAATTTTCCTTGTCCCGAAGTACCCGAGCATGACACCGGGTCACACCGAGTCCGTGGTTTTCCAGGAAGTTGCTGTGGAGGCAGTGGGTGGAGTTGTCAAAAGGTTAGTTATTGGAAGCAGAGAAAGCTATTAAATTCCTAGCTATGTATTTTTTTAATTTTTGTGAAAGTTAAATCATATTTTTGTTCATTTTTTAACGCACATCTTGAACTCTTTAACATACATTTAAAAGTACACAGTACAATTGAAAGTACAGAGTAAATCCGAAAGTACATAAATGTAATTTTGGATGTACTGTGTACTCTTTTATAATTTCCCATTTAAATTCTATTGATTCATGTGTCATAATGTACCTTTGGATGTACTCTGTACTTTCAAAACTCAAGGTACAAAGTACATCTGAAGGTACAAAGTACATCGGAAAGTACAAGGTACACCACCCATTCATGTTTCAATCCAATTCCGAGAAAAGGGCATAAACAAAAAAAGAGAATTTGTCTAATCAATTGTGACGTGTTGGGAACCTTTTTGACTTCAGCTGAAATTTCATCTGAGATTGCAGGTCATTTATGAAGGCATTCAAAACCACTACATGATGCAGATGCATTTTTGCATGAGTACTTGTCTGGGTACTTGCGTACATACATTCCCTAAAGTCCTTATCTCATAATATACACACTGTCATCAAAAAATATCACCCCTTCTTGAAATCATAGTCTCGATGATCACCTGCATCAATACAATGTCTATCCAGCTCAAAACCTATTTCAACAAAAAGGGTCAATCGCTTGCCTCAAGGTACCATGGCCGCGAATTCAGTGTCAAAATCTTCTAAGCTTGACTATACCACTTTGGCACCAATACCACTGAATGAATGAAGGTCATCAGTGCAATGCTCTCTGCCAAGTTGGACTGCAACAATGAATGGGATCTCTATCCAGTGGGAACTAACTTTAAGATTCCTGCTACGAGTGGATTTGATGTGAAAATGGGTGTTAACAGTGCGTATCATTGCAAATACCTTTGAGTTTTGCGACTGAGTCAATTTTGAAGACAAGAACAGGAGAAACGGAGGTCAAATGACAGTGAGCAACAAACCAAACTTAATTTTCATTGCAATAATATTTGTTTAAATTTGTAGGTGATGAGCATTGTGAAGGTTTTGATAGGTCAACTTGTCATAACACTTTTGTGGATTGTGCACTTATGAGAAGTGATTCTATGAGTTTTGTAGAAGTTCGGAAAAAAAACACAACAAAATAGATCAATTCTTCTTAAACATTTATTTGTTGCCACTTGTTGCAGCTCAAAACATTTGTGTGATGATTTTTCAAACAAAACTCACGCCCTAAATTCGTATGTCCTCACTGCTGCTTCTTTGCTATTTTTTGGTTGTTTGGGTTCATGCTAATGGAGTTTCTAATCAAAGCAAAGACTTCATCATGCAAAAGGCAGTGGAGGGATCCACTGACACAATTTTGGACTTCATTGCTGATACAGAGGAGAAACAGAAAAACATTGTTGACTACTTTGTAAAGAAGGAGGTTCTCTAGTTGAGTCTATATGAGCAAGTGATTCCCAATGACATTAACTGGATTATCAAGAGGGCAGCACATCAAGGCTATGGAGCCCCTGCAGCTCATGTCCCCCAAACCTTCTGGTGGAATCAATCACAAGGAGTACAGCAAAACACTTGAATGTATAAATGTTTACCTTGATGTATCACATTGTTGCATGTTGAAGAAGAGCCCTAACGAAGATAAAATTACTGGTGGTCCAGTTTGAGATGTTGCATGTGACATATTTAGTTATTCCTTTCACCAACCACAGTGCAAATCCAATTGTTGACATGGCACTTAATAGCCTTTCTAGGGGCAATGAACTCAAAATTCTCCTTGTGATTATGATGAACATTCTAAAGTAGTATTTGATATTGTATATAGCAATGTATGTGCAGAAGATCCAATGGACTCAATAGGGAGGGGCTACTTCACCTCATTGATGATAACGTACAGATCAATCACTTCGATCAATCAAAACTTGGTGAAGGACGTGTTATCCACAAGGTAGACAATGTAGCAGGTGTCAAGGCAAGGAACAATATGCATAATAGAGTTCAAGCAGATGCCTTCTTGCCACCAGGTGGTCATGCATTGATGGGACACCATCAGCACCTCTAATTGTTGAAGGAGCCAATCATTTTGTTGCAGATCCAGCTCATCAATTGCTGTTTGATGAGGCTGGTGTCATTATTGTGAAGGACTTATCTGTAAACAATGCTGGTGTTGCTACTTCTTCGGTGAGAAAGATGGACTGTATTGTAATCTGCTTTGTTAGAGCATGATCTCACCTGAAGTCTCCTTTCGCTGTGTTCTTTGTATGAAATCTGTTCTGCTATGTTATTCAGGGAGGATGATTTTTTGAGAATAAAATTCAAATAACAAGCAAAGATCTCGAGAAACGTATCGTTATGCCAGACTGGAAGCCAAGTTATGGTTTTGTGGATTCAAAAAATTTAGAGGTAAGCAGATTATTTCTAGTAAACTCTATTACCTGACACAAATAGTAACCTTATCGTTTGTCCACTATATCATTTAGTATCACTCCCTAAGCTCAATAAGGTGATCAATGGCAGAGTAACTCAACAACAGATCCTCTCACTGTTGCATTTGAACTCTTCTCAGGAGATGATAACGAAATTCTTTTAACTCCTTTCCGTGAATGTTCTGTCCACCAGATGCTCTAATTTCATTAATGATCAGGCCTCTCTAATCACAACTTCTTCTTTCTTTGCAGTGCACAATTGCCAAAGACTATGACAGATTTGTCATTGGACCATGTTTGTGAGAGAGTCCCACCTCAGTACATTACAAATGTGAGCACATCATGTTTAGGAAATACCAAACCAGCACTCAAATTGCATTTCATATTATAGGTTATCATTTCATCTTACAAACATGCTTCAAATGAAATGTCTCTTGCTAATTTCCCAGCATCAAAGTGGATCAACACGAAAGGAAACATCATAGAGATGTTTCTAAAAGGCAAACTAGCGGAGGTTGCCTTGAGCTACTTAGAAGCAGGGCAGGAGATAGCTATGTAAAATTGTGCTTAAGGAATCTGAAATCCCAGACAAAGAAAAGGAATTGATTCTTAGATTGCTTGATGCTGGTGGTCCATGCACCTGACTGTGCCTCTGAATCATTGATTGGGGGGACAAAATCAAACGGACTTTGGCTGGTTGTTTCTGCAATATATT